>JAODKL010000039.1:16390631-16406867 GCA_026780765.1 Petrocephalus schoutedeni
TGGATAATTGTGATTATATTTTGAAAAAAAAAACCTGCTTTTCAAAATTGTGTGTAAACAATTGAAAAAAACTGTAACACATGCTGCAATACAATATTTATGACAGATAATCTCTTCCCAGGATAAAACATTATTTGGTGTAATCCAGATAATACAAATGAAACTTATCCAGTTACGTCGTGAATTCAGCTTGGTTGGTCGTTAGTCTTTTCTGTTATGTTTGATTTTCCATCATCTTTTGTCTGTGACTGTGTATATAGAAAAATTATATTATTCAATGTTCCAGTGGCTAGTCTTCATAAAAGGCTAACTGTATGTCAACATAAGGTTGCAAAACGGAAAATTCATCCATTCACCCATTTTCTGTAACCTCTTGCCCAATTTAGGATTGTAGGGAGTCCAGAGACTATGGGCAGACAAAACAGAGAGCAACTAAGGATGGGGGACCAACCCATCGCAGGGTACATTCACAGGCCATTTGATAACTCTAATTAACCTCCGTATGCTTTTGGGGGAGAAACCAGAATACCCAAAGGGAACCCCATGATGACACAGCAAACTCCACACACATGGAACCTGGATAGAGACTCAAATCCTGGTCCCATGGGTACTAGGCAACAGTGCTGACCAAGCTATGCATATAGGAACGTGCTTTAAATTACAGTGTTTCTGAATTGATAAATCACTAAACCCCATTATCTGACCCAAATGCTCAGTGTCCTGAACTCATTTATTGAATCTTTCATTTTTTGACAATACCATAAACAATTTTCACCCAGTGAAACACAATTTGCGGATGCAATTGAAGAGGAGAACGAGAGGCCAGAACATAACTGGCCAGCAGGCCACTGCTGAAGCCCCTGGTTAACGTGGTGGCAACGTGACACAACGTGCTGCTATAAGCAACCATGGGGTTCTACATCATGATGTCACACTGGGGCCATATAACACCCAGCATCTTCTTACACTTCTTGGTGATCTTCGAGATGTCTTGTGTGGACTTGAACAAACATCCTTTCCATGTTATACTTTGGGACAATGTCGGTTTTCTCTGTGCAGATCAGATAAGTGAAAGGTACAACATCAGCGAGCAATGCATCAACGTGTAATTTCCACACCAAGGCTGGATTCAGCACACGAGAAGGTTCTTCCCCCATTGCCTGGCGAGGGGGAATATAGCACATAATGCTGATGAAGTGCTGTGGCCTGACCCAGCCCAAAGACGTGATGAGGCCCAGTGATCAATCACTTCTTTACAGTCCTTTGATTTTGTCACATTTACAGTTCATAGGCTGTGGACTCATTTACAGTATGGAAAATTCTGTCTTTTCTAGTACTTTATTTTAACTTTATGTACAGTAAAGGCTGAAAAAACTGAGTTCTGAAATGTTTAATCTATTTATTTGTTTGGAGATGCAAAATACATGTACTGTATTGTAAACAGTGTTTTCTATTTTTTTATGACTACTCAGTAGTGCTTTTATTGCTGTTTTGTGTGTGATCTGAAGACATTGGTTTTGAGCACCGGTAAAAGTGTTTTTAGGCAATTGTTTGATTTTGCAAGTCAGAGGTTTTGTGAATGTAGCTTGCGAAGGGGGTCTTGTGTTTACTGTTTGGAGAAATGGATGCAAGATTTCAGAAAATGTGTTTTAGCAATTCAGAAAAACTTATTTGCAGACAGACGGCTCTCATTTATGTAAATATTATATGACTGCATAGCCAAACTTATCCCAAAATTTGACAGCTGCTTTATGCAACTGAAATAAACATGTTGATATACAGCATGGGCTTGTGAAGCACAGGCTGAGTGCTGAAGCAGAGAGAGAGAGAGATAGAGAAAGAGAGGGAGTGAGAGAGTGAGAGAGAGAGAGAGAGAGGGAGTGACCGAGGCACTATCCCAGCAATGACATATAAAGGTTATTACAGTAGGTCAAAGTAGGAACAGGCTAAGAGCTGCCAAAAAAGTGGATGCCTCAGATATTATGGTCTCCAGTTATCATGAAAACAATATATATGGCATTTTATTGATGACTCTGGGTGAGCTGACCTTCCTGGTGCTTTGCCCCATTCTTTCCGCACTGGGCCACCATTTCCAGTATGGTCATTAGGCATGATGCTAGAGGACATTAACGACTGTTTAGCACTAAGTTAACTTTATGGATTACATTATATTTTCATTGCTCTGTTGCTTATAATTACTTTAAAATACATAAAAAACAGATGAACAGTTATAGTCCAATGGCACCCATGGAGCCTGTGGTGATTTGTAGGTATTTGCGAGTGGCCAGGCACTCTGCACTGCAATAAAATGAAAAAGTATAAACCCTGGCTGCATGAATGTTATCGCTTTATTTTTATGAAGGTCCCTTCCCAACATGGTTACCCCGCGGCCTCCCTAGGGTGTGCTAAGAAGTGTGTACATGAAGAGAGCAGAAAGGTGACTGCAGGACGGTCTGTCGACGGGCTGGGATGAGCACTGGGGTGGCGGCCTAACTGGGCCTCTATCAGGTCTGCCAGTGGCAGTCAGCAGGGGGCGTATGGTGGAGCTGAGGGGCATCTCTCATCCTGGCTGGCAGACTGTTCTGGAAGTTAGGGTTGAACCTTTTCTGTGAGGGGAGGAACGACTTGGTGTTTCGAGATCTGAGGGTGTGGTCCATACCACACATTGATCAGCTCTGACAGACAAGAAGGGGTCTGGCATTACGAAGCTTGTGAAGGGAGCCAGCACTGAGTGTGATAGGATGGTGATTTATACTTTTTATTGCAGATCCCACTACAGCATTTTGAGTTTGCTGTAGGGTAGGGAGTATACAATTTGCGCTTCTTGAAAGTATGAAAGTATGTAAACGAATGCATATGTTAATTTTCTCTGCCATGAAAGACTGGGCCATGGCTGCTTGTTGTTAGTTGAACTCAACAAGGACTTATAATGTCCAAAGATCCATGCGGAGAAGATGTGCAGACTCAGCTACAGCTTTCATCTGACCTGACATACTGAGGAGCTTCAGATTAAAGCTTGGTTCAAACTCCACTTGTCCACATACTGTTATGGTCCACCCACAGAGTGCATGACGTAAACTTCATAATCCGGAGTGCCCCTGCGGATTGAACGTGTGCAGCCCAGATTTTGTGTGCATGTGCAAGGACTTGACAGTGCGTCACTCCGCGTTTCCAGTAGGTGGAATCTGCTGGCCTTGTGGAATGTCATTGCTGTACGTGGACCGTGACCATCTGCGTACACAGACAGATGTGGTATGTGGGCTTGACTGCGCATAGTCCATAACAGCACGTGGACAAATCAAGTATGAATTTGGCTTAAGTGACCATTTGGTCACAGGATCCATAATTATCATGCACATTGCAGCCCTGGGGGGTATGGAGCAATGCTAACTGCTGCTGTATCCCAGAAACTATTTGAAAAGACTAATGTCTGCTTTATAATGCAGTATTCAGACAGTATTCAAAAAATACTAAAAAATGTGGTAATGTGACATAACAAGAATGTAATAAAACAGTGGAAGTGCTTGCATGAAAATCAGAGGAAACAGGCAGTAAATTAAGATGCTCAGCTGCGGTCTACAGGGAGCTGTGAACACAGATTTCCATACTGATGCTCAGATCTGCCAGACTACAGTAGCAAACCTGGAAGCCTTTCATGACCATGATGCAAATCAGCTATAAACACATTGTAGTTTTAGCTCAGCAATAATACAGCCAAATTTATAGAAAACTGTGTAAACTTGACCATTTATATACATGTTCATTGTATAATCTGCTCACCCAGATTTTACCACATGATTTAATTGGGCACAGGTTCTTATAACGATTTAAATCTTAAGATATTGCAATTCATAATGCAGTAGAGGGCCATTTATGGGACAAGACTCCTATACAATCCAATATGAGAATTTCAGTGTTCAAATATGAGCTCATTTTCAGCATCCCACCCAGACCTCTGGGCCAAAACCCTGACAAATATGAGGGGGTAGACTGACCGGGAAGGTATTCAAATGTAATCTGCTAAACTCTCATATTAAACATATAATGAGCCACTGAATATTGGCCTAAATCTGACTGATCGGGCCTTGAGGCAGGGAGGGGTTTTGGGAACAGGCCTTATCCAGAACTAGGCTGGGAACTGTTGGGTGTGGTTGAAAGGGATGGGTTTGATTTCTCATAACAACCGTCTCCACGGCAGCGTGTTGATGGAAACCAGACGAGAACCTCAATGCCAGTCGAGAAAGGGAAAACAATAGAATATTTTTTACTGTCATTTTACATGCGCAACTTGGCCTCTGGTCTGGATGCCTGCATCAGATGTGGCCTTACATTCACAGTTTCATTTATGTATTTAGCAGGTGCTTTGACATCCGCAAGTATACGGCTGTCAAGGAGCTAACGTAGGTATCAGTGGTGCAATGGCTAAGTTTCTAGTGAGTGACCAATAACAAGAACTTAGCTTTGGAACAAAGAGTTATGTGAAGTATTACAAAACCTTGATAGAACTTCAGAAGAGCTAGTCAGATCAAGACACCACAAGGATTTGTTATCGCCCAGTTTGGCATGGGGGAAGAGATCACTTCACTCACATGTAGAAACATGTAGAGATGCCAAATGAATGCTCTCAAGAAAACTGACGCAAAAGCCCACAGAGCCTGAGCCACTTTAGTGACTGGAGAACTGTTATGATCTCCAAAAAGGGGACACAGTTAAGAAACTTTGATGTCTGGTGACCCTTTGATATTTTTACTACTCCAGGCCCACATGGTGGCTCGAGGTAAGACATATCAAACATCTGCGGTTCTCCTCGGCTGTACTGCTTTGTTTTGTCCTGGAGCCTCATTGTTGCTCCTGTTTTTCTGAAGAGTCTGCATGAGGGACTTCTTAGCTGGGTACGTTGTGGGTCATTAAATTTCCTGCAACATCTTTGTAGATCAAACCCAGTCAGCTGGAGACATCCTCCCGACACAGACACCCTCCCCAGATGAGGGACAAGAGAGAAAAATGAAAAGACTGAAAACAGAGAGATGGACCTGGGGAAACGTGCCTTTTAAATCAGAGATGGATTCATCAGGGCACCACCATGACCGCTCACTAGTGTTGTTAATTAATGGCATATCTAGCTCTACTGGAGTAGGTAAACTAGTGAGGAGTAGTGTAATATCAACAATGAAATTCATTCACTAGTTCTATCTGAGAACATTAAGGATACAATTGGACAAACACAAAACAATACTTGTATCAAAGATTCAACATGACTATGACTGAGCCTTTACCATGAACATGAGCTCTTACTCTCTCTACATGAGATTTATTTTTACAAGAGGACTTCATTAGGGTACAGGGGCGTCATATATTTCCCAGTGGCTTCCCGACTTTTCGCTTTAAAAACGGAGGTTGGAAACTCCAGTCCTCCACAGAGACTCCTAAATTGCACAATCCTCTCTATCAGTCGCATGTTTCTCAAACTCAATCATGCTGAATGAACTGTATGAACTGGAATGAAACCCAGCAAACTCACAGTATATAACATGAAGATAGGAGTCAGTCTACGGCTCAGTCTTTCTTGATCTCAGGTTGCAGCTCACTTTGATTGTATCACTCAAGTTTTTGTGCTCTAAATATTTCCTGAGGTGAAAAAAGTAAACGAGAGCACCCCAGTTAATAATTGATATAATAATCGTTTAACTGCCTGTGATTCTGAATGGGAATCATTTAGCTCCCTGTGACTCTGAATGGGAGTCATTTGGCTATTGAACTTTACAATTGGCACAATGCAGTCAGGCAGGTTACATTCTCCTGGCATCCGTCAAACCCGGACTGTTCCAACACACTGCCAGACAGAGAAGTATGATTCATCACTCCACATCACTCTGCATCACTCCGCATCACTCCACATCACTCCACATCACTCCGCTGCTCCATAGTTCAATGGTGGTGTGCTTCACTGCACTTGGTGATGTGAAGTTTGCATGCAGCAACTCAGCCGCTAAAGCCCATTCCATGAGGTTGCTGGCCTGCAGTTTTTGTGCTGGGGTTAATGCCAGAGGAAGTTTATTGAGTCAACAGAGTGTTGGCTACTTTTATGCACTATGTGCCTCAGCACTTGCCGACCCCACTCTGTTACTTTACATGGTCTGCCACTTCACAGAGTTTCTGTTGTTCCTAAACGCTTCCACTTTGCAATAATTCCACTTACAGTTGACTGCAGGGGAGAAATTTCTCAAAATCACTTATTGGAAAGGTGGCATCCTATGACAGGACCGTGCTTGAATTCACTGACCTCTTCAGAACGACCCATTCTTTCACAAATATTTGTGAACCTGACTGCATGGCTAGGTGCTTGGTTTTATACACATCTTGCAACGGGCCTGAATGAAATGCCAAATTCAGTTGTTATGAGCTGAGTTTTGTCGGTAAGCCGGGGGCACAATAAAATTTGGTGGGTGGGGGGGGGGATTCTGGCTCCGTATTAGTTCAAAACGGGACATGGCATCAATACTGGACAACCAAGTACAATACAGGTGGCCACTCTATTGCAACCTTAAAATTAAATCTCTGCCCGTTCCAGCAGATGCAGTTGTCTAGTGGCCCAATAGTGATGCATTTGGCAATAAACAGGCTATGCAAGTTGTGCCCATGTTTTAATATATCATGGGAACCAATTAATAAAATGTGCCCATAATTTTACTAAAACGAGGAGATGAATTAATAAAATGTGGTCACGACGTACAGGGCTCCGCAGACGTCATGGATGTTCATACATCGTATTTTCAGAGGTACACTGATTGTGGAAACTCATGCACTGTGGTTACAGACGCAGACCAGTTATGGACATTCATGCACCATATATAAGACATAGACAGGTTATGGAGATTCATGTACTATAGTTACAGATGTATACTGATTATGGAGATTTATGTGCTGTAGTTACATATGTAAACTGGTTATGGCAATTCATGCACTGTGGTTACAGATGTAGGCTGGTTATGGCAATTCATGCACTGTGGTTACAGATGTAGACTGGTTAGGGCAATTCATGCACTGTGGTTACAGATGTAGACTGGTTAGGGCAATTCATGCACTGTGGTTACAGATGTAGGCTGGTTATGGCAGTTCATGCACTGTGGTTACAGATGTAGACTGGTTAGGGCAATTCATGCACTGTGGTTACAGATGTAGGCTGGTTATGGCAATTCATGCACTGTGGTTACAGATGTAGGCTGGTTATGGAGATTCATGCACTGTGGTTACAGATGTAGGCTGGATATGGAGACTCTTCTATGTCCAAGGCTGCAGTGATGGCCTCCAGGCTCTGTGTGTCGCCTTAATGCTTTAAACAAGGAAAACAAATAGAAAAGAAAAAAGTAGAAAACATCTGGTTGTCATTTGGACCTCACTTAAACATTAACATGACCCCCACCCCCCCCACCAGAATCTCGAGGAGCAGAAACCTTCTCTCTGTGTAGCTGTGTAGCACATCGCGGGAGGCTGGGGCGCACATGCCTTTGTTAGGGTTATTGGTTCTGATACCATCACTAGCCATCTTGCTGCATCTGTGCAATGGATAGGAAAAATACAACACTTTACATTTGAGACCTTATATAAACAACATAGAACTAAAAAAATATTTTTTACCAGAGCTTTCAAAAGCCAAATGTAGAGCTTTATGTATGTATACCGAATAATCAATCACATAGACTTGCAGATCACAGTTTATCTGCAAGCACATCAGTGCAGTTTTTATACTAAACTGCACTCATACATGCCTGAGATCCCAGTCTAATCTGTTTCCTTATGGAATTTTACTGGGGATTTTCTGACTGCTTGATTGCAAGGGTCAAAGGAGCTTTTTTCCCCTTTGTCTTCGTTAGGGAGACAGCTACCCTAATTAGCCGCCCGCTTCACATGGGAGCGGCTCTTGAATGTCTGTGAATATTTCACTCCACACCTCTCTGAGCTCAAGGTACCTTTTGCAACCTATTTAAAAGGCCAGGACCTTATATAACACATTGAACACTGTGCTCAAAGGAAACAATCCCAACTTACTGACATCCGTCAACCCCCTAACATTAGAGAAAGGTCTGGAAGAAGGACTGAAGATCATTCAATTTAAATGGTTCCTGCAAGAGCGATTCATTGAAGAGGTCCCATAGTCAAGATGAACAGTTCCTCCAAGAGCGTGGTGGAGTAGCTTCTAGTGTGGGGCAGGAGATGAAGGTTTTATTAGAGAAACAAAAGGCTGAATGCCAGTTCTTACAGTGGGTATCTCTGGCTTGTACATGGTATACTCGCCTTTACTGCTCGATTCCTTTCTGCCTTAGAATTCGATTCCAGAAATGCGCACCTCCCTAGACCGGTGGGTAGGCCTGGGAAAACCAAGGCACCCTTTTCTGCTTTTCCTTGATTCTGTATATTAGTAGATATTCCTTTGAGAAAAAAAAGCCCAGCTGCATTGCCTCAGGTTGGTGACAAAGCAAAGCACGGCCACTTCCCCGAAGGCCTCGCCTGAAATCCCAGTCGTGGCCTCGTTTCTTCACCTCTCGTTTTTCTGCGTTTGGCTCCCGTCCAGGACGGCCGGACGCGCAGCATCTGGACAGCTACGAAACGTCCAGCTGACAGCTGGGCCATTCCTGCCCCGAGGGAGCAGACCTCCACCTGAGCAGCAGCACTGCCCCCTGCTGGAGCAGTACGGAAATGTGTCTCCCCAGGCAAGCCCCTGAGGGATATGAGCCACAAAAGAAAGGCTATAAATCTATGTACATTGATTGTTCCAAAAGGCTCACATTTCTGGCTTATGTAGCCACTGTGCGAACACATCCATATATACTATACTGACTTTGTACCACAACATGTGTTGCATTACTGATACGAAGGTCAGGGGTTCAAATCCCAGGGTGTGCATGGTGTAATCCTTCTCTCTGCTATAGTATGTTTCAAAAAAAAGGTGTTAGACAAATATATAAGGGTAGGGGGAAGAGTTTAATATTTGGGGGGGGGGGGGGAGGCTACAAGATTTAGGTTTATTTTTTTGTGGGGAATGAAAGAAGCCAAAAGAAATATTGGGGAGTACAAAGTCTCCCTGTGCCTTCTGGTTTCTACTCTCCTGTATCGTAGCATCTGTGCTGTGGATATTAAGCTAGAGAGCCGTTCAGAGGAAACAGTTTGTTTACACAGTCAGTGAGTCTTTGTGGCCTGCTTGCTTTGTGTGAGAATACCATTTAGAGCACCATGGCAACGCCTGGGACGCTCGTGAGGAGTACGAGGACAGGCAGCCTGGGAATGTCAGCGGTATTTCACTGTCTCGCAGCGTGAAAACGCTGACATCATGCTCAACACACTCAAACTTAATGGAATCATTTGTTACATTACTCAGGGGCATTCATCTGCGATGAAACAAAGAGCTGCACCAGGTCGCAAGCCCTGGAAAGCCATTGGCCTCTAATGAACAGCAATTACTGCTCTGAGGAATTAATTTCTTCTGAAATCTAATTGAAACACACACACATTTCATTCAAGCTAAGTAGGAACACATCCTTTTGAGGCAGGGCAA
The DNA here is from genome assembly GCA_026780765.1 of Petrocephalus schoutedeni. Taxonomy (NCBI): domain Eukaryota; kingdom Metazoa; phylum Chordata; class Actinopteri; order Osteoglossiformes; family Mormyridae; genus Petrocephalus; species Petrocephalus schoutedeni. The sequence continues at coordinate 16,400,185 of JAODKL010000039.1, forward strand.
GATAGGAACCACCTATTTCACATTCAACTTCAGTATTTGTCTTTTCTTTATATATAAGCTATAAACTGCTCCAAAACAAAGGTGACCCGAACCGTGACTCCCGTGGGGGTTAATGCAAGGTTCAGCAGACAGGGGCAGTTTCAGGCACAATGGGAACCTACACAAAAAGGAGAGAATGTTGTCAAACACAGTTAAATGGGAGCCGGGCGTGCCAAGGCTTTGTTGTGCCGTGGGTGAGGGGATGCCTGACATGAACGCCAATGGGCGCAGGCCTCGCTGGAACACACTGTGCCGTGTGTGCGCTCACAAAGGCCGCCCGAGCCCGATGTGGGCCGATGTTCTTGCATGAGGAGCATGGAGTAGAAGCTGGAAGGCGGATCCCTCAGCCCAGCCAAGACACATTGATTCGGGTAGGGAGGCCCTGCTGCTCGGCACGTAGGCCCCAGTGGGGCCGCCTGACGGGAGGCGCGCTGGCAAGGCTGCGGGGCCAAATCTCACATGGCTGCCCTGACAAGGCCACATCAGAGCACCAGCATGAATACACATTGTAGACACTATGAATGTAATCATTCATATCTCCATCAGTGTGGAAAGGAGCTGATCGGGAGGCCTGAGAGAGGCCTTTCTTACTCTGCAAAGTCCTGTGTTTTTACTCTATAAAGTCCAGTGTTATGGCCAGCTTATTTCTGCATCACTTTTGTTAAAGGGGGGGATTCAAAGAATTCTCAATGATTGTGGCCAATTGATTTGCGAGTCAGCAGCCTTTACAAGCTAATTTCCCCACTTTTGGATGCATTGGAGTATTTCCATTGAGGATACGGAGCAAGCCAGCCTGGGATAAGTCCGAATGGGTCGAATGGACCTTCTGCACTTTCCTGCTGGCCCATCAGCATCAGGGCCAAACAGAGACTTTTCTAGGGGCTGGCGGTGGATCATCTCTGATTGAAAAGGAGCTCTCTGTATATTTAAAGGGAGGCACTTTCAATTGTTCCGGCAAAAGAGGCAGGCGCTGAGTTCCACCCCCCCGGAAATTCCTGGTCGTCATGTGAGGAAGAAGATTGTCGACGTTGTAGTGAGTTGCAAGGAGAGCAGGAGCAGGACTCCTGGTCCTTCTGCAGAGTGGGCGGCTTCTCTGAGCACGTTCACGCCACGTCTGCCCGTGTTTCCTCACATGACACTTTAGATTCCTGGTCCTTCTGCAGAGTGGGAGTGGTTTCTCTGAGCACGTTCACGCCGCGTCTCCCTGTGTTTCCTCACATGACACTTTAGACTCCTGGTCCTTCTGTAGAGTGGATGGCTTCTCTGAGCATGTTCATGCTGTGTCTGCCCCACCCATGTTTCCTCACATGACACTCTAGACTCCTGGTCCTTCTGCAGAGTGGATGGCTTCTCTGAGCATGTTCACACTGTGTCTGCCCCACCCATGTTTCCTCACATGACACCTTAGAAATCCCCCTGGATGTGGCCGGCATTTCTGGAAAACTACAGCAGGGCTGCGGATGCAAAGCGAAATGAATCAGGCTTCCCAGCCCTATGTGTGGCCAGGGAGGCTGTGGTGTGGGCCTGCTTCCCGCTAACTGGTGGTCAGAGGGAAGGAGACCAGGGCTGACTTACGGCTTGCGGACGTGATGTTAAGCTAACAACTCCTCACAGTTGCCATGGTGACCCATGCGGCGCATCCTGTAGTTCTCTAGCCATGGTGATGGGCCAGGCTGGTAGAGAGCCATGTTTGAATATGAACATTGTAGGCAGGCACCACTGAGCAGGGGTTCCCAGCCTGTAGTCCTTGGAGTATTCCACCGGGCCACTGGATTTCCAAAGGATTTCCCAAGCCACGCCTTGATGTGCTGCAGTGTAAGTTACCAAACACCTGAACCCTACATATCTTGGATATCTGTTGTGTAAGTTAAGAGCTGCCTGTACACATCTGTAATGAAATTCACACTTGCATCATGCAGTAACTTCCTTTACTTCTGAACAGGCACCATCTGTGATTGTGTCCTCCGGAAGATTTGCTTTGAATTTCTTTCCAGGTTCCAGACCTTTATGAGTCCACCATGTGCTTTGATCACTGACAACATGGGTCTGTACTGCACACATCATTCCTGCCCTTTAGGCCCAAAAAGGTTTATGTCATGCATATTCCACATAACTGTCCAAATATTTATCCATCCAATGTTCAAAACTGCTTATTCAGTTCAGAGTGACGGTGTTCACCTGGAGAATACGCCAGAAAGCAGAGGGCACGGGATGCCCTGGACAGGTTGATAGAACATCACAGGACATGCTGTATATTCTCACACACAATCACATGCTGTGGGCAGTGTAGAGGCACCACTTCTGCATAGAGTGTAGAGGAGATACATGGGGAAACTCTTCACACAGTGAGCTGCAGGCGAGAACTGAACACTCAAGCTGCAAGGCGACAGTTACTGCCAGTGTGCCACTGCCTGACCCAAAATATCTGGGCACCTATTTTGTTAAATAAATAAAAAAACAGCTGATGTGTTTTGAGAATTCATGCTCATGAAGAGCATTAACTTTGGAAGCAAAACTGGCAAATTATTTTTCAGATAACCCAATCATAGATGCTTATCACAGGGTTGGTCAGTATTCATAGCTGAAGATGACAGAAAACCTGCTGTGCCAAAAGAGTTTCCCACAATGCAAAGCAGCAGATCTGTATGACGTGAGCACGCCGACTCCCGCTGTCATGACTCTGGCTGCACACTTGCCTACATCTTCCCTGTCGCAGCGCTTGAAACTTCAGGACGTCCAGCTCTAAAAATGGTGGTCGAGCTTAAAGGGCTGCTGGGTTTCTGAGTGCGGAATTCATTACTACGAGGAAGAAGCCAGGGGCCTGAGTGGCACACCTCACACCTGGAGGTCTGTACACAGCAGAGAGGCTGCCTTGCGTGGAGGTACTCCCTGTGCCTATCACACCAGGTTTCCCTTGTCATCTGTGGTTTATTATAAGTTTATTATAAGCCAAATCTTGGATTCAAAAATAAGTATAAAACAAAAACCAGGAAGATCACAGGAGAAAAGCACAAAACAGATGTTTAAAAAAACATGGTAGAAAGAATCCTAAGTCTTCCTAAAACACTGGCTGGGATAAGTGGCTGAAAGAGAGATGGGTGGAGGGATGGAAAGAATATTGACTCCCTCCATCATAAGTGGAAAAAGAAAGAAAATTAAAACCTGATATACATATATAAATGGTCTAAAGGTGAATACACAGGAATTTAATTGAGGACCCCTCCCCCTCCCCCCCCACAACTGCAAAAATTTTATGGAGGGGATCCAACTCCCTCCCCTCCAACTGACAAAAACTGCTGATCATCCACACACCCCTATTCCAGCACATCTCAATTAAAACGTCACCAATAATCAGATCCACTGAAGCAAACAAAAGGAAACAGGAAAGACATGAGGAGTCTGGACCTGGCAGCTGCCTCACACTAGCGGGATTGTAGGGCTCCTGCTCAAACTGTGTATTTTGGGGCTTTGCATGCATCACAACATGTTTGCTTTGGGGAATTGCCAAGATGCCTTTGTGTGGGGATGTGTGCAGGAACCCTGTCAGAGGCCAGTTTGTGTTGTGCTTCATGCTTTACTGGGAGAGGCCATGATGATAAGTTAGTTACATGAACAATGACTGGAGATGCATGAAATCCCAATGTGTGCAAAACTGTCCCTTCTACTTTTTGAAAGTTGACTTCTCTGTATAAAATGAGCTTTGAATAAGTTATTATTTTTTTACCATTTCACTCAGTTTTAATCTGTCAGCACAGACTTCAGACTTTATTTTTCTTATCTTTACATGTTTATTTATTGCTTGTACCACAATATTCTGTTTTTCAGGATATTTTATTTGTGTACTGTCTACTTTTTAAATTTGCTTGCACTACTTTTACTTTGCTTGCACTATGTACACTGCTTTTGCACCATGTCTGTTTGCCACTATATGCATGTTTGTCTGTACACTATATTCTCGCTGCTGTATGCACCAGAATGTCCCCCTGCGGTCAATAAAGTCTTTCTTACTTATGATCTTAATCATTTAGACACTGTCAGACATTTATTAGAAAGTTTCAGATAAATAGTGCAAACTTTGTTCTATCAATAAAAAACTCAAACTGCAAAGTGAAGTTGGGCTCCTGTACTTCTTAAAATCTAAATGTAGCCCAGTCCAGTCAGTTAAATTCAATTCTACAGCTTTAAGTATTTGGGTTTTTTTTTGAGAAATAGTCTGGTGCAGCACTTCGAGTGAGTGATAAAATGAGAAGGTTAAAGGTCAGAGTTTTAAAAATTCTTGTCTATTTGGTTTGACATGGAAATGGTATATTTGGAACTTTGCTGACAACTGCTACAGAATAACAAACCTTGTACTGATTTTTTGTGCAGTGAATGTCTCACTCTGTGCTCTCAGGAAGACACTACTTAGGAATTGGCTGTGGATTTTGTGAGATAAGCACAGAGTCATGCTGGCATCATTGCTACCAGCTTCTTTCTAGAGATCATGCATAGATTACAGAGCTGGGGAAGATGCTGGTTTTAATGGACCCAGCTTTATACTGGACCTGGTTTGCCACAAAATCCCCTGCAATTAAACCTCAAATCCAGTGTTAATAAAAATGAAATGAATGACTACCCTAATAATATATAATACATTATAAAGTATATGCCTTATATCCATAAATCTTCTGAACATTCGTTGACCTCTTGTGATTATTTTGTGTTTTGGGCTTTTTCATTCCTTATCACTAGGGGGCGATAATTAACCAAAAATTTCCAAAAGTCGCACGTAGAGTTAAAAAAATGAAGAAGAAGAAAAACGCAACCGGGGGGGGGGGGTGCAGAGGAAAGGTCAATATCAAGATGGCTGCTGGCCGTGTGTTGTGGAGTACTGTGTCAGGCGCGTGGTGTATAGCCAGCTCTTTAAGCAGAGGCGTTTTTCAGAAAATAAATACGGTTCAACTCATTTGTGCTGGGAACGCTCAGTGTCGGGGCATCCGCCAAGGTAAGTCTTGCGGTTAGCCTTATTTTAGCCTACTGTTAGCATTAGCGTGGTACATCGGTATGCTAGTGTTAGGCGGCTGGGAGCCTTAGCCTGGTACCTCATTAACAGGCTGTTAGCACACTGTTAGCCTTAGCAGTGCATATCGTTATTATGCCGTTATCACGAGCACGGTGTGTCATTATTCTGCTGTTAGCCGGCTGTCAGTAGCAGCACTGTACATGGTTAGTGGGCTGTTAGTGTCTGGCCCCAGGGCCCGTGGGAGCGGGGCGTTCGCTGTCTCCGTTATATTCTAACAGAGTGCTTAACCCTGGAGAACCCGCGGGGTCATATTTGACCCCACGTTTTATTTCTGTCTTACATTCAACACATTCATCAAATATATATATATATATATATATATATATATATATATATTGCCGACTGTGGTGGGGGAGCAGCGGTAACACTTCTTGCCGGCTAGTTCTACCACCGCTGAGTAGCGGAAGATTTCCGGGACATCGGAAGCCGCTGTCAGTTTGCCGGGAGAGGTGGGGTGTCTGCTTATGCGTGCAAGTGGCTACGGACTGGGGGATCGGTTCGCCGCGGGCCCTTCCCGTGATGCTGATTCAGGAGCAGAAACCTTTCCTCAGTTGTGCAATTTTATATAATGCGTGGTAACGGTGTGTCCTTTTTGTTTCTAGTGATAGAGAAAACAGAAGGCAAAACCACAACTGTAAGTATACATTAGATCCTGTAAAAGTCCTTTGTCCTCACAATATGTTTTCTGACATCTGTGTTTCGTCCATATTGCATTGTTCTGTGCATGGAGTTTGTCAGCGTTCAAGATTTTTCTGATGCTGCTTGTGAACGTAAAGTGAAAGCGATTAACCCATGTGAAATAGCAGTGGGTGGCAGTGCTTGGGGACGGTACCTTGCTCAGGGTAGCTCAGCAGTACTTGTGGGTTGGGGACTCAAACCGGCAACCTTTTGATTACACAATCACGTCCCTAACCATTACGCCACCACTGCCCCATTGCCACCACAGTTGTTGGTGTAGAGCCACCTCACCGGGAGAGCAGCATATGCCTATGTAACCCTACCCAATGACTTTGCTTGGCAGATTGAGGGATTTTCTGTTGGAGCGTCACAGTGGCCACAACCACCGAACCCGGAAGGACGATGCCCCATCTGCCAGTGGAACCTGAAGCACAAGTACAGCTATGAAGTGAGTGCGGTGTGTCCTGTACTGGAGCCATGCAACGCCAGCCACATGCCTCCCTACAAGCACACCTTCTTCCTGAAGCTCGGGCAGTTAAAATGGGGGCTTGCTCTGCAATGATGATTTAGCAGTGTGCCTGCAGAAAGCTTCAGGGGAAAGTGCGTGCTCTTGGTCACTGAAAGGAGAGCCCCGTTTGGCCTCCTGGGGGACACTTCACCAAGCCCTGAGTGTTGTGTGTGACCGGCCTCACAGCAGGCAGCTTGCATTATCTTGAAAAGCGAGCCCCTGATGGCACTTGACACCCATTTGCTGCGATTGGCTTCCCTAATGCAGAGGTCAGCCTCCCTTCCCTCTCTTTCCCAGCTCCCCTTCAACCTTTCCCAGTCCCCCCCCCCCCCCCCCCCCCCCCCCCCCCCCCCGCCCCCCCCCCCCCCCCCCCCCCCCCCCCCCCCCCCCCCCCCC
>JAODKL010000039.1:16407025-16421498 GCA_026780765.1 Petrocephalus schoutedeni
CAACTGAGAAGATAAATTTTATTTCAAACCCCCCCCCCCCCCCCAAAAAAAAAAAACTGGGGTCTGGCATGCCTTTGGCTCAGATACTGGAGCCGGGGGTGGAGTGCAGCAGTTCAATCCCTGAAGAGACATAAAATGCTGAGAAGCTGGTTTTGTTCCCGCAGCTTAATGCCAAACAGACAGATCTGGCTAGCCGGCATTGGGATCTGCTGCTTAGGCTGCCTCCCTGCCCTGTCAGGCCACTGGGGAACTCCCCGGGAAGCCTTTAAAAGCAGCTGCTTGCCTGCTTGAAACTGTGCCCAAGAGTGTGACCAGAGCCTGGTGCATTTCTTTTGAATTTTCTCTACTTAAAGATCCGTGCAAACTGTGTGTTAACCAGCCAGCATCAAAACAAAAGCATAATGGATCTAATTAGCCCTTTTTACAGCCAGACACTGTGTTTAATTCATTTGAGATGACCGTGTTTCCTCTCTCGTGTCTGGCATCACACCAGGATGTCCTGCTGCTCAGTCAGTTCATCCGCTCGGATGGCGGGATGCTTCCCCGCCGGGTCACAGGTCTCTGTGCCGAGGAACATAACAAGATGGCCATCTGCGTGAAGATGGCGCACCGAGCAGGTCTGCATTAGCACCACAATCCTCCATTCATCATGTAAATGTTCAAACTTACTAGGAATCTGTTTTGGTGCAGGTGGTGGCATGAGCATATAATTTAGACACATAATCAAGAAAAAAATATTGACGTCTGGCTGTCGCTTCAGGTCTCCTTCCGGACCACAGACCAGTATTGCCAGAAGGCCTTGTGCCAAAACCCAAACCGAAGCTGAACAGGTGAATCGTTTTACAACACTCCCATGGGGTAAAACCTGCCCTGTCTGTTATCCTGATACCCTGGTCAACAACGGTTACTGAAGCCTTAATCTCATGACTGATCAGAATCAGAAAGATTTTTTTATTGGCCAAATCTATTAAATATACAAGGAATTTATTGGTGGGTGAACTTGGTGGGACAATGGATAACATGCAAGACAATTTCAAGACAATTTACAAGTATGTATACATGAAAACATCATAGGGATGAATATTGTGAAATCATAAGGCTTACTCTGACGAAGACACACATACTGTGTGTGTGCGCATATATTTAAATATGTTTTTAAAAGATTGGGAATCTGCTGATATAAGTATTAAATGCATCAGGTCGTACCAAAAAAGTGGGTAGAGACATCCCTAATTAATAGTAAATGTAAATAAACAAGGGGTGATGCTAGGGAGAGTTGTAGGATCCCAGCTGACTAAATGCCTAATGTAGTTTGAGTGACCTAGAGCTGTTGTTCACTAACCTTCGGTCGGCTGCAGGTACCTGACCCGCTGGTCTGCACACTCCGTGAAGCCCATCCTCAGGAAGGGACTGAAGTGGTGTAAAGTCCGCATGCCGGTGGGTGACCCCTGCCTCAAGAACAACGTCAGCTACAGCGTCAAGCCCCGCTACATGAAGCACTGAGTGGCCCTGCTAGGAAAGGGGGTAACATGACCACATTCACCTGTAAATAAAATGAATCTGACCAGAAATCCCATTTTTCTGTGCTGCTGGAAATGTGTGGCGTTCACAACCTAGAAGGCAATGAGCCAGAGTCTGTTTTCATTGAAACTTTATTTAAAGATGGTATTTGAGGAAGCCTCCTGGGATCTCACAGCATGAAGGGTAGGTCCATGTTCTTCAGACCATCGCCCATGTACACGTATCCGTGTTGCGGGGTCATGGGCACATGGAAGAAGGTCAAGCCCAGCCAAAAGAGACTGCGCAGCACCACAACACTGCTGCCTTTCTCAAGCTGCAAGCTCCAAGACCCTGTTAGGAACAGGCCACCCAAGTGGGATGTTAGACTAGGTCTTACCTAACACTCTGGTACTTAGGACTGGGGTTTGAATGGCCACACTGAGTGTGCTTCAGCATTACACGGCTCGCTGAGTAGTGAGTGCAGCGCTGCAGGAACAAGCACTCGCTGCACACTGTGGGAATTTTCTGTGGCTGCTGGGAAGCTTGCAGATTTAATGCTGTAAGAAATTTGTATCAGGCCCCCCCCCCCCACCCCATTCCCCCCTTGTGGAAAGTTCAACTGTGTAACAGGCCAATGTTCTGACAGCTTGGAGCCAAATCTGAACGCTGGCCTCTCAACCCAGAGAAGTGGAAGACTAATGAGCCTTTACTGGAAAAGGGGGAAAAGCTTTAAATAAACATGCTCCGTGTACTTGTTTTTTTCCCTCCTAAGAATCCAGGTTTTTTTTTTGATGGATTTCTCCCACAATGCACTGTGCGTGTGTTTTCTCACACCAACAACTTGTGAAATCTATTACACAATATATGAAGCCCAGTGGGTTTTCTATAAAACACAAGAGCTAAAACGGCTGCCAAGTCACATGTGCTTGACTTCTGTCTGGGGGAGCTTTTTACAGCAGCAGGTGGACCTGGGCTTCAGACTAGACATTGCTGAAAGGCCGTATGTTCAGGTCCCTAGAAGGGTTATATTACTGTATTCATATATTACTGTACATGGTACCCATTAGTGAAATCTCCATTTCAGTTAAACAGTACCAGATGTACAGCACTGTGGCTCAGTGGGCAAATAATATGGCCTCACATTGCAGGTTGTAGGTTTGATTCCTACCTTGGCTCTGCACATGTAGTCATTATTCCTGTCTTTGTCCTCACTTCAGATCATTTTTAAATGGACTCAGATTCTACTTAAAGTCAGTACAGCTGGATAGCAGGCGAGCCCTGAAGTAAACTTTACATTTAAGTGTTCCAAGAGCTCCATCAGTCAAAACAATGATCACATGCTGCACTTAGGTGCCGACATCAACACATGGCAAGGTCAAGGAGGTTCAGACCTCATACTATTACAATGTTAAGCCAAACACCAAGAATCCCGTGAGGTCAGAGTCAGATAGTCCCTTAACTGCAATTAGCAATTAAGCGCCTTGCTCAGGACCCCAAAGATGAAATCATTCTGTCACAATGGAAATGCTGTACCACACCATTTATCTCTGAGGTTAATCCTAATATTATTTTTGAGAGTATCTCAATGAGTTTCAATAAAACTGCAGGACAAAGCCAGGGTGATATGGTGGTGCAGTTGTGAACACTGTTGCCTCACACCTCCGGAAGCAGAGTCCTTGTGATGGCTCTATGTATGTGGCATTTGCATATTCTCCCTGTGTCGTGTGGTTTCCTCTGGGTATTCTGGTTTCCCCTACAGTCAAACCACATGTTAAGGTTAATTGGAGTTGCCAAATTGCTCGTTGGTGTGCCCTGTGGTAGGTTGCCTTCGGGATAGGCTCTAGACGCCCCCACAACCATGAATGGGACAAGCGGTTGTAGAAAATATACTCAGTGACAAAAAAGTTAAGCACCCAGAAGTAATGGCCCGATTTGGATGTGATTTGGTACACGTGCAGACCAGCATTGGGTATGTAAGTGATTTGATTTGCAAGGAGCTGGCATGTCTAGTCACCAGACACAGAGGATGCCTTGTAGATGCATTAGACAGCTTTACAAGTACTTGATGGAGTTTGATAGGGGTCGCACTGTGGGTTTACATGAGGCCGGGTGGTCGTATCATGCAATTGTATGGCATGAGGGGCATCACAGTCGCCCGATGTTGGAACCAGTGGGTACGTGAGGGCACCCACACGCATCGTGAAGGTTCCAGTCGGCCACGGCAGACCACACCAAGGGAGGATTGTCGTATTGTGCTCCAAGCATTAAAGAACCCCATGACATCTGCACCTGCCATCCGGACACAGGTATTGGACTCTCTACAACACACCGTCTCATCCTGCACCATGTCTGAATGACTGGCATGAGCCAGACTACGGGTTCACCATCCCGTGTGTAGGCTGCATTTAGGGTATGACTTCAAGTCATCTCTGGTAGTGATTTGGGGGACCCTGACGGCACAGCGCTATGTCAATGGCATTCTACATCCGCATGTATTACCCCTCCTGAGACAGCACCCTGGTACAGTCTTTCACCAAGACATTGCCCGTCCACACACGGCACGTGTGTCTATGGACTGTCTGCGCCATGTTGAGGTCCTCCCATGGCCAGCCAGGTCTCCTGATCTTTCCCTAATCGAACATGTGTGGGATCAGCTCCGACCTCAACTCAGACCCAGTGGCAGTCTACAGGATCTCAAGGACTAGTTACAATAGCTGTGGGCCAAGGATACAGCGGCTGTACGACTCCTTTCTGCACCGTATCGCCGCATGTATCCAGGCCCAGGGGGGGTGCCACACCCTACTGACATGGGACCAGCAGTGTGCCCATACTGCCAACTCCGTTGACCGTTTGATTTGATATTATAATTATTGCGATATAGTCACACATGCTTTCACCACGTGCAGATTTATTTAACTTCCACCACCCCATCTGGGTGCTTAACTTTCCCTAAAAGCCCCCCTCCCTGCGGTAAAACCCTAGCTCAGCATACATTTCAAACAAGTTTAATTGTGCATTGAGCAACAGTGCAATCATCACAGTCCTCAGATACTGTGGCGTTTCACTTCCTGTCATTTTAAGCCATTAAAATTGATTTATTGCTGAATTTAACAGAAAAGGCAGAAAACTGAGTTATGGCTTGTTCTATTTACCTTTTGGTATGTCTTCAGTTAAGGAGTCCAAGAAATCGAGAGAGGTGTCCAGACAGGCTATGTCCAGAAAGCGGCTCTTCGTCAGGGCCTGGGGCTCAGCGAAGTGACAGTAACTGCTTAGCTTTACTGCCTGTGACCACGACAGACCTGCCCCCAGGAGTGTGAAGGGAAGCTGGAGTAAGACCCTGGGAGGCGTGCACTTCTGTATGAGGGTCTGCATGCAGATGCTCACCTTCAAAGCTGCGGTTCCTCTGAACTTTCCCATCAGGAACTCTCATGAAGGCCCCCCGAGGAACCACGGAGGCCTCCCTGTCGATGGTGAACACCACGGCTGCCAGTCTCTGCTCTTCATTCACCTTTACCTGCAATGAGCGGTATGACAATCAGAATCAGGTTCATTGGTTGAGTATGCTCACACACACAGGGAATTCGTATCCGGGCATCAACGGCTCTCATACATGCTACATGCAGTTAAGACAAGACAATGGCCACGAACAGTCTGGTCCTTATATACCACATTCCTGTATGATTGATTAGTGTATGAAAAAATGCAAGACTGCAGTGCTAGGAATGTGGGAATAAATACATAATGTAAAATACATTACAATAAATACAGAGAGTAATTTACTCCAGTGAGGTACAGAGGGATAATGGGGGGTGGTAACAGTGCAATCACACCATAATCTGCATTCACGTTACACAGATGCCTTAAAAACCACTGAAGGAGACGGGTGCCGTGCTCGCAAACCGGCTGATGGACCCACGGCGGTTTCCGTGTGGGCGGCCTCGCCGCCCAGCCCCTGCTGGTGCTGCTCCGTTTGCTCGTACTCAAACGAGGGGTCACCTGTGAAGCGGCCGTCCAGCGTCGACACGTACACCAGCACGGGCGCTGTCACTAGGGGCAGCAAGTGCCACTCTGTGCAGTTAAGGCTGGCGGGGCAAAGACACGGGGTAAGGCGCCTGAGCGGAGCCACCTGGAAACAGCCTCTTTCTCTTTGCGTGTACCGCTGCAGGCACATGGCACATTCCTGGGTTTCATTGTTCTTACCTGTAGAGCGTTTTCTTGCCTTTGATTTCATCCTCTGCCACCCCCTGTGCTATAAAATAATCATTCTTCAGCCCTAAAATTTTCCCCCAAAACAGGACACGGCTGAAGTTATAGTTTCTTTTTGTGAGCAGCAGGGACGTCTGCAAGGCGACTCTCTGCTCACAGCTTAAGGTCAAGCCGCCACCCGCGGTAAGGTCCAGGGCATAGTGTAAGCAGGCCGAGTCCATTTTCTTAGACGCGGGTCTCCCTGTCTCACTGCCACGTCCGCGTCGCTCCGCGAGCGGTTTCTAAGGTAAACAGACGCCGAGGCGGCGCGTTGCCATAGCTACCGCAGTATGGAAGCCCGGAGGCCGGGCCGTTCTTGGCTCTGCCAGCATGCGTCCTTACCCTGATAATTATTTTAATCGCGCTTGATGGCTTGTGGCGGGCAGGTTTTTCTTTATTTTGCCGTCTGATAATTGGAAAGGAGCTGTGCGACACCGAGACTAAAGGCGGGCGCATTGTTTAAAGTCGGGTTTCTGAAATCTAAAAAGTGTTTGGGGACTGGCTCGTTTTTAACTTGACACATTATTATAAAAACAATAAATATCTGACTATTTACCGGACACATTTTTCCAATCCACAGAGTGAATGAATCTGGAATTAATCATATCTCTTTTCTTATTTCCCAGCAAGCCCACTGGCGCGTCGCGTTGTGAAGATTGGGGGCTTTCGTGGTGCCAAAGTTAAAGTGCCACGGCGGATTCGGGGACGCGGTTCTCCTTGTAGTTGCCGGTGGGTTAAACCAATGCGTGGGCTCCAGTTACACCAGGTAAAGCGGTGGATTTGTAGTAGTAGTAGTTTAATGATCCCGAAAGAAATTCCAAAAAGAATAAAATGTAATTAAAAAACACACTGAATTTCCCGTTCATCGTTTATCCCCGTTTTCTGTGTTAGTTAGCTCAGTGTTTCCCAATCCGGTCCTCGGGGACCCACAGACAGTGCACGTTCTTGCTCCCTCCTCCCCGAGGACCCGATTGTGGGAACACTGACGAGACCAAGTGCATTTAACATGATTCTGTATATCCGGGCCAGTCTAGACTCCGACCCGAAATGCCAGTCGGGTATCGGGTATCTTGACACTGGAACCGCTTGTGCTGCCATTGCGCAGCTGTGCTTCAGCTCGTACCAACTTTAAGGGTTAGTGTGCACATTCTGAACGGGAATTGGTAGCGAAAGCCGCGTTATGGTCGCATCAGCTGCTCGAAAGGAAGAGAGTGTCCTCAGTCACCCCGATCCGCCTCGGCCGGGAGCCAGCGCTGGGCGGGAGTGGCTGCGAACCGCTAAGAACCCCGCCCGGAAGCACAAACGCCTCGGTCACATTACATTCGATCGCTATTACCAATAATTATATTATTATCGCCATTATAACCTCAGGCTCATTACTGCTATGCAATGATTTTTCTTGTCCCCATTAAACCAGATAATGTATACTTTATTGTTCTCAGGGGACTATTATTTAGTATGTCTAAATATATTAGGAAAATTATATTTTTTACTGTTTAAAACATGGGCAATAGCTATATTTGTTATTTGTTCTATTATAGTTATTTGTGATTTCAGGATAAAATAAAACTTACCAATGTAATAACATGGACTGGATTTGCCCCCCCCACTCCTATATTCTTAATTTGCAACCAAAGAATTTGTAATGCAGGCATTTTGTTAGAGAGTCTGAGTCGGGGGATGGGGGTAGTGGGATGTGGGGTAGTGGGATGACTGGACAAGGATCAAATCGTGTGGTTTTTCCTAGTATTAAAAAAAACTATGCGGGGCTGGACTGGCGTTTGGGGGTGGGCGGGTTGGTCAAAGGCCAGTCCAGCCCTGACTATAAGTATTGATTACAGTTATTTGCATTTTCTTTTTTAAAAGGTTCACCAGTTCCCCCTACTGGCAACAAGCAGAAAGTTATCCAGCAGCCCCAGCAAACGCATCCCAAGCGTCACCACACAAATTCAATAACCTACCCAGGTTACACATGCCTCATGCACACGTCCAGTCAGAAGGCCTGGAATACAGATTTACTGCATACCAAAAAGTTTGGCCCAAACACACTGCACACAGACTATTGAACGAAATACATGGCCTTGCTTACAACATACAGCCTACACACACCAAACATACTACTTTACATATCTCATAAAATCAACACAAAATCCAACACATTTAATTACATCACCTTGAATTTATTGATTAATAATGAATCCTCAACTCTATATGTATTTGTGCAAAAGCCTAGCATTGGTTAGCATTGCTTCTGCATTAGCATTGTTTCCCTGTTAGCTTATTCACCAGCCCATCTTGGCAGAGCTGACTTGTAATTAGCCGGGTAATATCTCTTTTTTAATAACATTGGCCTGAGCTGCTCGCTTCTGGATAGCTTCCTGCTCCCACGCCTCCCTGATTTGGCCACCACACTTGGATCTTGCTGCCCCTGTGAGCAGGCTGTCTGTTTCCGTTCCTCCACAGCATGGCTGTCAGACCACAAAGCATGGCCTCTTCGGGGGATCCACCTGAAATACACACTCAAATTTTCCAGACACACGGAAGTAAGGGGGCATGTTCACATATAGACATTCTCACATGATCTGTAACAAAAGACTGCTACTGGCTCTCTTCCACACACCCTCAGAAACACACACAGACTCAGGTCTTACCACATTGTGGGGACAGTGTAGTAAATACAGACCCACGTACTCTCACACACATGCATACAGATACTCATCTGCTTCCTGTAAACAGGGCTGCTCTTTGTGTTTGTTCCTCATTATATATTTTCACTGGGCATCGCCCCACAAACCCTGACCATAGCGGTCACTGGCACCATGTCAGCTCAAAGCCCACTCAGCTGACTCAAAGTGATCTGCACCAAAGCAGTTGAGGAGCAAGCTAGGAGACCCACACTCCCTTGGGGAAGATACTGGGAGAACTACACTCAATTGGGGGAGACACTGGGAGACCTACACTCCTTTGGGGAAGATACTGGGAGACCTGCACTCCTTTGGGGAAGATACTAGGAGACCTGCACTCCATTGGGGGAGATACTGGGAGACCCATAGTCCTTTGGGGAAGATGCTGGGATACCCGTGCTCCTTTAGGGGAGGCATTTGGAGACCAATAATTTCTTGGGAGAGGTGCTGGAAGACTTGCACTCTTTCGGGGGAGACACTCCTTTTTTTGCTCAACCTAAAAGGATGAATGATTCACCACAAACCCAAACGTCATGCATTTTCAGTAAACAATATGCTGAGAAAGTAAAACCCTGCTTGTGACTGGTAACCATGGCCACCGATACCACCAGGTTCCAAACTACGAGCAAAAATGAATGAAAGGTCACTGCCGCATACATCCTGTCTGTGTTCTCATTGGCTGCCTTAGTGTTCATTCATATTTATGAAAGGAAGATTATGGGCCATTCTATCAGTGGCATTTATGTGATGGAAGTTATGTGATGGATTACATTCAGTTCCAAAGAAGTAGTACGGAATCTTATGAAGATTAGGGTTTTTGGCTTGAAAATGATTGCAGTCAATGTATCCCAGCTGTGTTATTTGGCATCCTTTGCATATTATTTGTGACTTGCAGGTGAGCTTAATCCCTTTAACATTCCCCCAGTGCCTAGAAGCAGAGGACTCACTTGGTCTGTCTGTCTGCATGCTCTCAGACTGAGATGAGATTAACCGACCTATGAACAGAGTTGAGCCCTCAGCTAACAGATCTCATCAGGTTTTTCCTTGGGCTTAGATTACCGCGTTCTCACAGGAGACTCTTAGGACGCCACTCTGCTGCACCCAGCTGTCAAATGACATGCATATGCATGTGAAGAGGTAGATATGAAGAAAGACATCAGTGAGTCCACGGTCACCCTATTGGTCTGTATGGTGGTATATTATATGTATGGGGATTCCCCTGTAGGGAGGGCTGCCCCAGTTAAACTAGCAGCCTGTGTTATCATCTTTTATCCTACTACCATACAGTGACCATACAGGACATGCACAAATGCATTCTGCAAGGGCTGTGCAGAATCAGACGAGGAGGCACTGACTGACCACAAACTTGCTCAGTGGGCTGAGGATATAATGTCATCGATTAGATGATGAGACGGTCTATGTTCATGTGCCATTTTAGGAAGGTGCAGATTCACGTACCCGGGAATGACTATGTGTCGGTCACTGGCACGGCGCCCTAACCTGATGAGCTGCACCCTTCCCCAGCCAGTCTGCCACCTGACGGCACTGGGATGAGCCCAGTGATGGTGTCGCCATCTGCGTATTGGGGAATTTTAATGGTGCTGAGCTGTGAAGCCAGCAGGCAGAAGGTGACAAACCACACACCTCATCTCTAATCAACAACCCCGGAGGCAGCCACCGTGCAGAGCTAGAGTACCCCCTGCAGGCAGTAACAGGTATGCCTTTCGGCCTCTGTAAGGTGAGGAAAATCCCTGTATAAGAAAGGTCAGCCAGGCCATGTAGGGGCACTGTGAAGCGGTCAGTGCTGTGGTCGCTGTAGGCAGTCTGGCACAGATGAGCAGGGTTTCAGTGTGGTGGACACCCCCATACTGTGACATGAGCATGTGAAGGATAACAGAAAGATGTACTTGCCTCCAACCTACCCTTCCTGTCGGGTTAGCATCTGTGCTATTTAAGGAAATCTGCAGGGCGTACATTTATCAACAAACACCAGCAAGACATTTAACACGACTGCTCTCATTGGAGATAATACATTGCTCAGGAAGCAAAGAGCTGAGACCAGACAGATAGCCTGAAAGACAGGCAGGCAAAAGCCAAAGCTGGATTAAAGTTGCAAAAGGCACAGTTAAGAATACAGACTTTGGTGCCCCCTACTGGAAATTGTGGTATAAATGAAAATTTTGACTAACAAGAAACATATCACAAGAACTAAGGTGTTTAACAGAAACCTCAGGTTAAGATAAACCAAAAACTGGAAGACAGATCAAGATTCAATGCAGAACCCAAACACTGATGAAATCAAAGGTGGTTTGTACTTTAAGAGGCCATCACTAAACTAAAAACTAACAAATGGCATTTTAACACAAAATCAAGTTTGTATTTCTGAAGCACTTGTGTCCCTATGTCCCTCCCATTGTTCACCTCAGAAAAATAGGACAAGAGGTGTGTCTGTATATTAGAAAAGGATTCTGACCGGATGAATCAAACCCATGCTTGAGCGAAAAACCGTGTCCAGCAGCTAAACTACTCTGAGCCTCTGTGAAATTACAGCATTAACAAGCTGTCTGTACAGTGGTCTGGTAAGCCGCAAATCCAACTATATGGCCTGAAAACAAAACAGGGAGAATGAGCAAATTGTTCGCAATCTGTCCCGCCGAACTGTGCTCAGGGCTGTGTGCTCAGCCCCTGCCCTCCACTGCTGACCTCCAAGTGCACTGCATCTAACCACATCTAACCACTTCATCAAGTGCACCATAAAAGAAACTCAAGAGATCATTGTAAATTTCACGAAAGTCCACCCCAAGGGCACCCCACTTCACATCAATGCTTCCATGGTTCCTCAGAGTGCACATTGTTGATGACCTCACATGGACCCTCAACACCACCTCCCTGGCAAAGCTCAATGTGGGAGCTGCAAAGCCTTAGAATACTGCACCCTACAGAGAGTAGTGAGGACAGCTGAGAACATCGCTGGGACCCCTCTACCATCCACCCAACCAATCTTTGGTATACACTGCATTCGCAACGCTACAGGGAAACTTGAAGGTCCGTCTCTCCCTTCCTCTTCAGTCCCCTCCCATCTGAAAGGAGGCTCTGGGGGGATTCGAACCAGCTCCACTAGATTCCTCAACAGCTGCTTTCATCATGTCATCAGACTTCTCAACAAACTTCTACTTCATCACCCCTCTCTGTAATTCCATCAAACAACTTAATTCACAACTGTTTACCATCTGTACTGTTCAGTTTCTGTATCAGTTACACATAAATGGAGGAACTGTGTTACACTGTACACTGAACGCACAAAGCCGAAAGCTATTTATACAGCATTTTTATTCATCACTGTCTTGTCTCTCATGTTATCTTGTGTGTAAAGCTGTCTTTAAAGACTCATTTAGAATTTAAAAACAAATTTAAAAATGACAAAATTTGACACAACCTGGTCAGATCATTATTATTTATTATAATTTGTAATTAAACATACTGATCATTAAAGACAATCAAGCACAAAATTCTTATTTTTTATAACATTAATAATAAAAAATCATGTGGGTATTATTAATAGAAATGCTTAAAATAACACTTGTTTAACTTAAATATAAAAGTTTGATTACCTCTCAAGACTGAATATACCCCCTGAGCTTCAACTAGCTTCAATTCAAATGTACAAATGAAATGCAAAAAAAAACAGTAATAATAATACACTGTACTTGAATTTGTATGCTTTGGCTTGGGTCTTAAGTTGTCCCATCTTTTGGATGTTGTGTGAACACAAAGCACAAATGCCACTGACCTCCGGGGGGGGCAGGGGGCTTGTGGGGTAAAGCCCCCCAGTGTGAAGGCCTGCTGCCTGGTCCGGGTGCCCCCTGCCAGCTCCAGTGTGGAAGGGCGGCTATTCATGAGCAGCCAGGTGTCCACTCACAGTTCCTGCCGCTCTTAGATGGGCGGAGTCCCCTGAAGGTCTGCGTCATGTGCAGAGCTCTCCAGGGCCCCGTACGACCTCTGGACTGGCCCCCTCAGGGGGGGCTCCGAGGGCAGGGGGTCCTGAAGCACTTTGGGAAGGTAGACCTGTGAATGGAAGAGCAGCACTGAGAACACGTCAGCGAGGCGGGGGTCAGACCATGTGACCATCCGAGGCAGGGCCTGTCGAAGCCCAAGCGGCACCCAAGGCAAGTCCCGCAGTACTGACCGAGTCCGGCAGGATGGCCGGGGCCTCGTCTCCTGCATCATCACCAGGATCCTTTATCGGCCAAAACCCAAAAACGTAAGGAATATGTTTTTAGATATATACATGGTGATATATAAATAGAAAATGTACATCTATACAGTGGAGTACATGATATATGTTCATATACAGCATCTACAGCATAGAAGTGATGATCAGCAGCATTTTTCTAACGAACAATACAGCAGATGCACACTAGAGGGTGATTCAGAAACAGGATTCTCACCTTGTAGCTGTGCGGGCTCAGGTACTTGAAGTGCCCAAAGCAGGTATAGCTAATGCAGATGACGATGGTGATACAGAGGATGACGAAGGTGAAGAGTGATGTGTATGCCAAGAAGCCTGCAGAAAGACAGGGTGCGTCAGAGTGGCGGCAGTGCGTCAGAGTGGCGGCAGTGCGTCGGAGTAATAGTGGCGGGTCGGAGTGCCGCTGGTGGCACGTCAAGAGTGGCGGCAGTGCGTCAGAGTAATAGTGGCGGGTCGGAGTGCCGCTGGTGGCACGTCAAGAGTGGCGGCAGTGCGTCAGAGTAATAGTGGTGGGTTGGAGTGCCGGTGGCGGTGCGTCAGAGTAATAGTGGTGGGTTGGAGTGCCGGTGGCGGTGCGTCAGAGTGGCGGCAGTGCGTCAGAGTAATAGTGGTGGGTTGGAGTGCCAGTGGTGGTGCGTCAGAGTGGCAGCAGCGGGTTGGAGCGGTGATGGCATTGGCCATCGGCTCACCGGTTCTGATGACGGAAAAGAAGTAGAGCCAGAGCAGGCAGATGATGGGCGCGGCCAGGGCCTGGTTCACGGCGGCCACGTGCACCCGGCGGTCCAAGCAGGCCGGCAGGTAGGCAAAGTACAGGTTGTGTTTGTCCACCATGTACTTCAGAATCATGTACAGAAAACCTGGGGGAAGGGGGGGTCCACATCTGAGTAATGCTGGATGGCATCAAAAGCCGGGAAAGTGGGGGGCAGTGAGGTGACTCACCGAAAGGCATGATGAGCGGGCATGTGATGCTGTAGGCCATGATGACTGTGAAGACACACAGCGTCCAGCCGTACATAGCTCCATATTCAAACTCGTACGCCTGGTTCTGGGGGGAGGGGGGGGCATGATAGGGAGGAGTGAGACCTCCGTCAGCACCAGGGGCAGCCCCAGACTGCCGGGGGGTGGTAGGGGCTCACCTGTTTGATGTACCTCCTCTCGGCTGCGGAGTGAGCCAGTGCCATGCGCACTGTGTAGAGCACCAGCCAGTGGCGTAACAACATAGTCATGGGCCCAGGTGCGAAAATTCAATCCGGGCCCTTATACTTTTTCAAATTTATCCCGAGGATGTTTTAGCTCTGATACATGCAATACACATTAAGGGTGACTACAATCCTCTCTGCAAAGAACCAGAAGCACAGAGGTAGTTTATATAGATTGTAATTATAAATACAAAAATACTGTACTACATAGGATCCATTACATGTGAAAACATTTAAAAAATGTTTGTTATTAATACCAATTTACAGGGTAATCTAATATAACCGCATTAACATCAACTCGCATGGAAATATGGGAACACTCAAAGCACTGAAACACTCAACGCTGAAACTTCAAGCGTAGAAAGCTTGCTTAAACTCGCACTGCCCAGAAACAAAACTTAATCCAACTTATTTAACTGTGCAGAAAAAAAAGAAAAAAGAAAATGATTCATATGCATACAACCCCCAATATGCGTGCATTAGGCCACTAGAAGGCCATCTTACGAGCCTTACGTTGTGCAAAATCATCAACAATGTCCCTAATATTTAATGCTCTGGCTCTCGTGTTTTCAATGGACAGGATAGCTAACCCACTG
>JAODKL010000039.1:16421598-16432894 GCA_026780765.1 Petrocephalus schoutedeni
GATTGCAATGTGCAGCCATCCATTCAAAAAATCACAATAAAACATTTAGCCTTCCCAGAAACCCTTGCTGTATCTCAGTAGAAACAAATATACTCTGACATGACAGTTTGGCGACAATGAAAGATGATAACTTTATTTAGCTGTTTTTATTTGATGGTTGGATTTTAATGCTGAGGTTTTTTTTTTTTTTAAGGAGGCGGGTCTGAGGTATTGACGGGCCCCCAGAGATCACGGGCCCCGGTGCGACCGCACCTGCTGAACCTGCTATAGTTACGCCACTGGCACCAGCCCCGGGAGGCGGAGTAGTTCCATGCCGGAGCCAATCAGGGCCGCAGCAATTATGTAATTCACGAAGAAAGCCCCCTGATTGGGCAGGAAGACACACCTGTGTGCACAGACCTAGAGGTCACACAGACACACGCACACACACCCAGACAAATGGACGGAAGGACAGGCGCACTAGATAACTCACTCAAATCGAAGCTTCCCTTCTGAAAAAAACTGCTTGTCAAAAAGCCACACAAAGAAGACATCTAAACTGTAAGAGGAGAAACCGTAAGAGAGGTATTACACTGACATCTGGGCAGCTTCAAACCACCATGAAAAGTTAATGACTCTGTGTTAAGCTGGGAATAGAAACCAAAACTGAAAATGATATAAAAAGCTGTGGTATGCACATATTGACATTTTATTTATTTATCCAAAGTGACAAACATTTTTGAATAAGCAGGGTCAACTAGTCCCTCAAGCAATTGGGGGTTAAGGGCCCAACGGTGAAATCACTCTGCTGACCCTGGGATTTCAGCATCTGATCCCGACCCGCTAGGCCATGCCACGCTCCCGGTCAGCTACTTCACACGGACACAGATAACCGTCAAACATCAGGCGACGGGGAGATTTTACAGCTATACTTGTAATTTGTTTGGTCTCTGAGCCCCAGCTCACCGGCTCCTGGCTGCGTAATGAGATTTTAGTCGTGTTACGCTTGGACACAGCTTGGCAGTCGCTGCGCTTTACCTGGTCAGCCCTAGTGAGGGCAGGATCAACACCATGAAGAGCAGGAACATGTACAGCTTGTGCATCATGCACATGTTCTCACCTGACCTACAGGAGGAAACACAAGACTGTGGGCCGAAACCATCCAGGAAGGGAGAGGAGGAGCCAGTCACGTGTTGGCGAGGACCTGAACCTACTGCTCTATGAAAACTAGCCCCACTTTTCTAGAAAGTGCTTATGCCCAAAACGTAGGTAACATTTAGAAGGCTTGAGGCATGTATGAGAATAAAATCAAAGGTTCTCAAAACATGGATGGACAACAAAACATTAATTACAGTTGCATATTTAAAGAAATATGGCCTATAGTCTCTTGGCAGTGGGACAATGTCAATCACGGCTTGGACTTATGGATCAGCACCCCCAGACAGCCCGGTTACCTAGTCCAGTGGGCCTCTCCCAGGGTGGAGTAGTACACCAGTGTGGGCAGCAGAGCCGAGAAGCACCAGAGCAGCAACGTGGGAAGGAACTGGCTGACAACAGCATTCTGCATGGGAGAAGTGCAGTGTGTACATCAGTGTGGCCTGGGGACTAGGGCCGTAATTAGGGGGAAGCACAGAGTGGCGGAAAGCAGGGTCTGCAGGGAAGGGGCCACAGGGACGGGGACAAAGGGAAGGGGCCGCAGGGAAGGGGATGCTGGGAAGGGGCCACTGGGAAGGAGCTGCAATGAAGAGACTGCAGGGATGAGGACAAAGGGAAGGGGCTGCAAGGAAAGAGGCACTGGGAAGGGGCCACGGGGAAGGGGCTGCAAGAATGGGGACAAAGGGAAGGGACTGCTAGGAAGGGGACAAAGCAAAGGAGCTCCAGGGAAGGGGCCGCAAGGAAGGGGCCACAAGGAAAGGGCCATTGGGAAGGGGCTGCAAGAAAGGGGCTACAAGAAAGGGGCTACAGGGAAAGGGGCTACAAGAAAGGGGCTACAGGGAAAGGGACGCTGGGAAGGGGTTGGAGGAAAGGCAATGTGGGAAGAGGCTGCAAAGAAGGGGATGCTTGGATGGGGCCACAGGGAAGGGACTGCAAAGACAGGGACAAAGCAAAGGGGCTGCAGGGAAGGGGGCACTGGGAAGGGGCAGCTGGGAAGGGGGCGCAGAGAAGGGGCTGCAAGGGAGGGGCCGCAAGGAAGGGGGCGCAAGGAAGCTGCCGCTGGGGTGGCGGTGTGCTCACATTGAGATAGTAGATAGGTCTGGTAACGTTGAACTTATCTATGGTGGTGATGATGATGGACGGGGTGGTGAGGAAGAAGAGCAGTATGAAGAGGATAAAGTTTAAAAAGAGACAGCGGAGCCACCAGCGTGCACCGACCACAGACAGGTTCTCCCTGGAGGGAACAAGTCAGGATGAGGAAGACAGGACACACCTGTCAGTGTGAAGCAAGATCATCATCACCTGCACCAACATCATCACCGTCAACATCATCTCCAATTACCTGGATAATTAACACTATAAATCAGTTCTAGAGATTTATAAAAAGAGGGACTATGGTTTTGATAGAAATGGGCCACATTACTTAAGCTAAATAGTGTTGGGGGTGGCTAAAGAAAAGCCCCTCTAAAAGATCTCTGGCTCAGATCCAACACTGCTTAGTAGTTATGGCTGGGCGTGGGATCCGCTCGACTCACTGACCAGTAAATGTTGCCGGGCCGCGGGGCGTAGCTCATCCTCCAGCTGGTCACTCTCAGCGATGCGCTGTCAGACGAGGGCTGGGGCTGCCGGCCGCACCCACAGCGCACCGCCCGGCCTGTAGCGCCGTCACCTACGCAGTCCAGGGCGTTAAAGTCCCTCAGGATGCTGGGAAAACAAAGGGGCTCGATCCAAGGGCAGAGGGATGTGGGAAACATGGCACCTGGGTGTGGCACCCCCCCCCCCCCCCACTCACTAGGTGGCCATGCGCTCAGTCTCCAGAGTGACGAAGGCCATGCCTAGGGGGCGCCGTGGGACTTCTTCCCGCAGACGCTCCTCAGCCTGCTTCATGCTGGCCTCCTGGGAGCTGTAGTAGTTTATGGCGTCCACCTTGGAGGGTCAAAGGTCACAGCAATACTAGAGCAGAGATACCTCAGACAATCGTACATGACATACAGCAATGCTGGGCGACGCACAGAGAAACATCCATTTAAAAGGGTGCGATCTCGCTCACCTCCTCACAGCAGCACCGGCAGCACAGATATCCACAGAGATGGGGTCTGATGGACTCACGCCTTCCCTCCCTCTCCAGCACCTTCTGGTAATACTGCAGGTTTCTCTGTACACGCTCCCTGCCGGCACATAAGGGGCGCCAAAGTCACACGTACAGGGACCTCACAGGCTGAGTTTACACAAGCAAGCAGCAAATGCTGACATGTTAAAAACACACACAGCCGGGAAGCATGCATGTCACACCAGTTCTAGCGACTGCTTAAACCGCAGGTGATGTTAGGCTCGCAGGCTAGGCCTCTGTGCCGGGTTAGAATCCCACAGTTAGCAGAATAGTCACACCACCGCTGGCCCCCCCGGCAAATGCACCGGGGTGGGGGATGCTGTGTTATGACCACAGGCTTCACTCTCACCCGCATATGTGTGTGTCTTAAAAAGGGCGTGATGGGAGATGGGAGAAACCGCTACTCATACTTGTACAAATGGCAAATGAAGTCTCCTTTCATCTCATTAAACAGGGCATTACATGCACTTTCCAAACAGTGTATGCAAACCCTCCATCAATAATGTGTCATTAATGCCTAAAAACGCCTAATGCCTAAAAACGCTAACCGACGTGTTAAGGACGGGTTCATGCTTCCCCCCCACAGTTAACCCTCCATCAGCCCCATGTTCTAATAGCTGACTGTGCCACACCAGTTCGGGGTGGGTGTGGGAGGGGTGACCTGGCTGGGTACATCCCAGGTCAAATGCAGTTTTGAGAACACCTACACTAATCGCCATATGGTTCACTGAGTTTACTGGGAAACTTCTGCTCTCCCAGGCTTACTGGCAGACAGGGCCGGGCCCAAACATGACCTTGCTCAACAATAGGCTGATTCAGAGGGAGAAACATCCGGGGATATTAAGCCGATATTTACCGCGCAAACAATGGGAACTGTGTCACTATGTGGCTCCTTCCCAACAAACAATCCTCGCTTCGCTTTGTTTACACCGTTCCCCACTAACTCCGGAGAGACATGGCCTTCGGATCCACAGCCAAATCAGCCCAGCTGCCGTCTCACGCCCAAAACAGCACCGACAGAAAGGAGGTGCTGGAGCCTGGCCTACCTCTCCCTGGCGTGGGCGATGAGCTTGGCCACGTCGAAGCACAGCTTCACCTGCAGCACTCGGCAGGTGGGATATGCCTCACTGGAAGAAGTGGGGAGAAGGACAGCGTGACTCAACACCACCACAACCAGAGCCTCTGGGTCACAGCGAAGAGGAGCAGCAGGAGATGTTCAGAAAAGCTCATTTACCTAAAGTGTGTTTTGATTTGGTCCGCACTGGCCTCCCTGGGCAGGGAGCAGACTAGAAGAGTTGTTTTGGCCTGGACATCAGACGATGAGATAATATTATCATCAAATACCAGCACATTGTGAAAGCAATTTCATGATCACTGTGTGTTTGGTGAAGTTCCTCTCAGCTGGTGTGCAGCACATGATCACATGATCACTGTGTGTTTGGTGAAGTTCCTCTCAGCTGGTGTGCAGCACATGATCACATGATCACTGTGTGTTTGGTGAGGTTCTTCTCAGTGGGCGTGTAGCACATGATCACTTGATCACTGTGTGTTTGGTGAGGTTCTTCTCAGTGGGCGTGTAGCACATGATCACATGATCACATGATCACTGTGTGTTTGGTGAGGTTCTTCTCAGTGGGCGTGTAGCACATGATCACTTGATCACTGTGTGTTTGGTGAGGTTCTTCTCAGTGGGCGTGTAGCACATGATCACATGATCACTGTGTTTGGTGAGGTTCTTCTAAACAGTGCTGTGTTGATGAACTAGGCATAGATGACACAAGGCTTTTCTTCCAGGGGCACAAAGTGAGCCTAATCAGTAATGCATCCAGATAAATAAATTTGTAAAAAAGAAAAAAAAAAATGATAATACATTTACAATCAAGTATTATTATACATGATTAAGATAAGCCACACTTTCATATATAACTTTAGAACATAATTTAATTTTATCGGACTTAATATGTTCAAATAACATTTTCATCTGACCAGCAGGGGGTACCCAGTAAGATAGTCAGTGGAACGTGGTGTTTAGAAAATGACCACATGATCACTGTGTGTTTGGTAAGGACCTTCCCATTAGAGCTGTGTTGATGAAGTGGGTGTGTAGCACACAATTGCAAAGTGTCTGGTAAGGGTTAGGGTTAGCAAGCCACTCACAGTCTCCTTGTGAAAGTCCTTCATTTGGGACGTGTGGTATCTCAACACGACCACGGTAATGATCAGGTACAGGACAGCAAACAAAGTGTGCAGCCAGAGCAGGTCGTTACTGAAACACAACACGTTTTTCACAATGCCGGCCGCTTCATATCGCGGGTGTTATCAACACAGTGTTACAGTAGGGATATAGGAAAACACGGCTGGGGTATACTGCAGACCAAACTATGGACATACCGGGTCCTGCAACACACACCCCCTATCTGATAAGAGGGATCACAAATCCTTATCTGAACACTGCAGAGCTAACAGCACATGACTGACGTGAGCGTGTGATAACTGCTGTAACCCTGTGGCAGGGATTGTGAAGAAGTGAAACAGTGTCATGTGATGATCTTTTGTAAGAACATCCACAAATGTCAACAGCAGAAAGCAGAAATTTCAGGCCAGCACAAAACGGCTTGCCGTCGGTGCAGGAAGAACTCACTTACTCTTTTTGCAGATTACCAATGGTCGTTCTTCCAAAGTTTTTGGGGTCGTCTCCTGTACATGCATGAACATGTTGCACTTTTAAGTCCCTTACAGTTCACACATAGGTCCAGCCTAGTCTGAGACCTTTGGGTTTTTTTTCTGAAGTCACCAGTGTGTTTTAAAAGAATGCAAGTGTATGAGTGCATCCCGTTCCATAGTGAAGGTGTGAGAGTGACGGTGTCCCACTCTAAAGTGAGGGTGTGAGACTGAGTGTGTTCTGTTCTACAGTGAGGAAGTGAGAGTATGTGCGTCCCCTTCCAAAATGAAGGTGCAAATGTGTCCCATTCCAAATTGAGGGTGTTTGAGTGATCGTGTCCCATTCCAGAGTGAGGACGTGAGACTGATCGTGTCCCATTCCAGAGTGAGGACGTGAGAGTAATTGTGTCCCATTCCAATGTGAGGGTGTGAGTGCATCCTGTTCTAAAGTGAGGATGTAAGGGGGAATGTGTCCCGTTCTAAAGTGAGGGTCTGGTTACCCTACTCACCCATCAGGTTCCCAGACAGGTTGATAGGTAGAATGACACTGACAGATCCCACACAGATGATAGCCAGCAAAACAATCAAGTGGCGCTGGAAGGACAGGTAATGCACGGCATCGATGCCACATCGTTCCTCAATCATCTCCTTGCTGCTCGAGAGGGAATCATAATCATAGCAACCATCAGAATTCACATTCGAAATTCGAAATAATGTAACCACAGAACTGACATAAGCCTGCAGGGAACAAGGGGAACAGTGATAGGAGGCAGTAAGTCGTTCAGAAACACAAAGTGCACAATATACACTCAGCAAAGACAGGCACACACTGAGCTATTCCCAAAGTGTGCGGGCAGAGCTGATCCGGGATCAGAGATCCAGCTGCCAGACTGGCCATCAGGGACACGTGAGACTTACTCCATCCGTAGGACAAACGGCAACCAGCTGCAGAACCCCTTTGAAAGTGAGATAACAGCACATAACATCAACAGACAGACACAGTGAGGGGAAGGACGAGGTGAGGATGCAGGGGGACACGTGTCTCACCATGTCGTACTCCTCTACAGTGGATATGTTGGACGAGGTGCGGCTATAGGGTTGGGTCTTGCCGCGTAGCCTGAGGACAGAGGGGAGCCGAATGAAAGCAGGCTCTGCAATATTTACTTTCAGACCAGGGGAGCCTACAGGGGCGGGGCCAAAGGGTGCTGGCTGATTGGCCCCCAGAGGGTCCCTTCACCTGTCACTCACTGATTCCAAATATATCACTGGCCAATGGTAAGGTTGGCCCCTTTCTATATATTACGGCTCCTCTTATGCCCCCCACCGAGGATCACCCCTGGTTGGGACGTGACACCCACCCGTTGCTCTCCGACACCAAGGCAAGCCTTCCGTAATCCCAAAGCTTCTTCCTGATGAAGGAGAAGATGAACAACAGCACCTGGATGGAGCAGAAGACGCTATCTTATGGGTGAGCCCTCCGCTGGGCTTCCTGACATGCAGCCCTGGAGACGTGAGGGCTCACTGCCCCGCAGAGACACTGCTGAGCCCCGCGTCCCCTGCAGAGGAGCCCCACGCACCACAAAGGCCGAGAAGTCCAGCAGCAGCACGACGGGGATGCCGCCAAAGCCGACATCCTGCAGGACGATGCTCTCCCCTGTGGCACTGAAGCAGCTGCTGTCATTCTGGCTGCCACTGTCATTATTCGCCAGCGCCCAGAGAGAGGCCATCTGCAGACCAGCAGAAACATCCCACGTCACCGGCTCATGCCAAGCAGGGCAATCAGGGACTACCGCTTAAAGGGCACACACCCTGGGGGAAAGTCAGGGCTCCCCCAGCTCCGACTGCTTACTGCTGGCTGTGCTTCAACTATCTGGGCTAGAACTGCTATGTAGTAACAGCCAGAGGAGTTTCTAGCAGTTGAAAAAGGTCAGGGGCTAAGTCAATTTTACATGGGGATTTTTTATTAAATTTTTTTTTTTTTTGGAAGGAAGGAAGGCGTCGGGGCTATAGCTCCGAGTGATCAGATCAAACGACGCCCATGGTAACTGAAACACAAAAAAAAGATTCTTATGAAGTGAACACGGCTGTTATGAAATAGCACGGCAGGAAGGCGTAATCATCTGTGCACAATAAGCCCCTTTCAGTGCTTCTGGTTTTACTTTCGCTGATCTCAGACATGCCGGTAAAAGCGGGGCCTGAAGCTATACGGGGTGCAGTGTACCAGCCTTCCGTGAATTCCGGTGGCACGGGTACGCTGTCCGGGGCTCGTCCCCGATGCACGTCCCCGATGGTCTCGGTGTCACACGACCGGCAGAGTGACGCGACCCATGGTGACGGGACCAGCTGTCACTAGACTGCCGACACCACTTTCCCCGAGATCCGACCTTACGCAGCTCCTTATACAGCGCACATTTTACAGCTCCTTAATACACTTCGTGCAAAACCTCACACGTAAACGTTTAAATTAAAAACTTTAATTTATACCTTAAACATATGACCATATGTTCATCCGGAGTTACACTAAAGAGCAGCCAGAGATTGCCCCATATCCCAAAGCAAAGAGATACAAACGTAACATACCAACGGAGCAAATCCAAACTTCCCTCCGATTCCGGTGTCTCGAACCCGAGGGTCTCCGTAACTTCACAACGCAAAGTTTTCAACTACATCCGCACATGCGCAGCTGCCGCACAAGGTGAGTATCGGCAGCGGCCAGCGGAGGTCGCTGTTCATTCCGTGTAGCGGAGCGCAATGCTGAGTGTGACCCTGACCAGGAAAAGCTGTCCATCCTTATCTGTAGACAAATGGCGGAATGCATGGATAAAATCCCCAGATTTCACATTCATTTCAGTGCATCCTGTGACACAGACCAGATGCCTCCTAAAACAGAGTGTGCATTAAATATGTATTAGGCATCCATTAAGATACCAGAAACAAAGCCAGGTCTGTTGTGAGTTCGTTGTGAGCCCATCGTTCGTTGTGGGGCCCATCGCAAATGCCTGGCTCGACACCACTGCAGACCAGATGTGATTATTTCCTGTATTAATTAAATAATCAGATCACAGAGTGAAGTCGCTGTCAGGAGGTCAGCTCAGTGACAATGAGCATCAAAGCAGAAGTGATTCCTCCAGAGAAACCACACACTGGGCGGTTTACGGCTTAGCGTCAATAGGGCTTCCGTATTGGGTGTGAAATGTCCTCAGCTGCCTCTGGAATTGCTCTGAATCTCCTCATTCTGAGCCCGAAAACGTACAGAGCAGCTGGGCTGTTTGCCTAGTGTCCAGATTTTAGAACAGGGGTGCCAAACCCATGGATTAAGTTTCCATGTGGATCGCGAGATGGTTCATGGATAATGTATTATTTCATTGGTGACCAACTGGTCAATCACGATCGGCAAAGTATACAGATGCGATTAGACGCAGCTCTCATTCACGAAAATGTTTTAGAAAACCAAAATGTCTAACAAATGAAGTAAAAAATAGGACACCTCATGAAGGAATAGGTTTGTGTATTTTTACAAAATCACTTAAGTTTTTCATTGCGGACAAATCCCCCCTACCAGCCAGCAGTGGGATAACAGGTTAGATGGTTATTTTCATGCTGTCTGGCTGGAGGGTGTATTCCTCACTATGAAGCCACTGGGGGAGCAGATTCTCACCTTGTTTGCAGAACCAAAAGCAAACAGGGACAAGTGCACCATTCTTACTTAAATATTTACTTCCTTAAATGGAAGGTAGGAGTCTCAGCAGGCAGTGGGTGTGGCATGGGGCTCAGCAGGTCAGCACACTGGGCTTGTGTAATCAGAAGGTTACTGGTTCCAATCCTAGGGTCAGTGGAATGGTTTTGTGGTGGGCATAGGCAATTTTTCGGGGGTTCAATCCCCTGCTGGTCAGAAGAAAATGTATATTTGGAGATATTCAAAATATGGCTTGTGTTAGTTGTATAATTTACATGTATAGCATTTGGCAGACGCCCTTAGCCAAAGTGACTAACATGAGTGCACCATGTAATGGCAATTTGTTGTAAATATGTTTGCTATTTTTTAAAAATATATTTATATAGATGAATGACTAGTTAGACACCTAGCACTCCTTGGGAGAAAAGTCTAGAGTTGCCTATGCTGTTGGAGCCAGAAACAAGGCCTTTAACCCCCAAATTGCTTCAGGGACTACTTGATCCGGCTTCATTTAGGATGAAAATTTCCACTAAATGCCATACACAGGTCATGGATCCAGCAGGGTGCCCCAGGCTCCCGGCTCTGCAAGTTGATGCCATTTTGCACCCCTAACCCCTCTGTCTTCCAATTGTTCCTTTGCTTCTTTAGCTATTGATTTAGTTATGGTGAGTAAGTCCCTCTTGTGTGGGTGGTGTGCAGCTCAGTGAGTTAGAATGCCTTACGTGGTTTCACCATAGGGGCCCTTGAGCAACGGCCTTAACCCCCAATTACGCCAGAGACTGTCTGGGTCTGCTTTCTCAGTTGTAACTCCAATTGGGTGTTGTGAGGGAGTTTTTGCTTTTTTAATTTACTTTCTAGATGATGCTGAGGGTAACGTGTGGCCTACTTTCAGAAAACTCCATTGATCCATTATAGAAAAGGTGTTAAAAAAGACAGCAATAAATAAAGGTAATGGATGGTAAGGTGTTTACATATTGAGTTTTTTATTTGCAGACGCCCTCTACTGGCTACAGCAATCTCTGTGTAAGAAACCCCCTGCGCTCATGCAGAGCTCCAATCCATACCAGTGTTGCCAACTTAGCGACTTTGTTGCTAGATCTAGCGACTTTTCAGACCCCTTTAGTGACTTATTTTTCAAAAAGCGCCTAGCAACAAATCTAGTGACATTTCTGACAAACCTTAGCAACTTTCTGTACAACATTGTCGTCAATGTGGAAGTGAGCTGAGCTCCCTGCTAATACGCCAGGTGTTCTGCCGAAACATGCTACCAATTATGTGATCAGTGCTACCTTGTCGAGCAAAGCTACCATAAGGTGGTTCGTCAGAACACCGGCCGCTACTCTCAGAAGGAGCGATCCCTGTGGCAGTCCAGCTGCTGAGCTGATCACTCTGACAGACAGACATGAAAATTAATGATCTGTATATGTGCCTGCAGTCAAATCGACTGACTAATCAGAAACCTTTCTACCCATTTATTCCTATCCATTTATTATTACAATTAATAACATATCCCATGCCTTTGCTACATCGGCCAAGCGTTCTTTTGCAAAAATACATTTGTTTTCTGGAAAACATGAACATGTTAGTAGTCTGTGATTTTCCAGTACAGTGGTAAATAATATAAATGAACATAAACAGAATAGGGGCGGCACGGTGGTGCAGTGGGTAGCACTGTCGCCTCACACCTCTGGGACCAGGGTTCGAATCCGGCCCAG
>JAODKL010000039.1:16446260-16457031 GCA_026780765.1 Petrocephalus schoutedeni
GGATAAGGCCTGAACAGGGAATCAAGGTGAGTATGGATAAGGCCTGAACAGGGAATCAAGGTGAGTATGGATAAGGCATGAATAGGGATTTAAGGTGAGTATGGATAAGGCCTGAACAGGGAATCAAGGTGAGTATGGATAAGGCCTGAACACATAATTAAGGTGAGTATGGATAAGGCCTGAACACAGAATTAAGGTGAGTATGGATAAGGCCCGAACAGGGAATCAAGGTGAGTTTGGATAAGGCCTGAACAGGGAATCAAGGTGAGTTTGGATAAGGCCTGAACATAGTAGACTCTTGGAATGGCTGAAGCGTGGAAAGCAGGAAATGGGAAACACTAAACTTCTTCCCTGCCAAGTTTTATCAAAACAGCCAGACCTCTATTCAGATATTTGTATTACTTACCTTTGTATTACATCTGTGCAGAGCCGCGCTGGCATTTGAGGCAGCTCTGAGCTGTGCCGATATCAGCTCTGACACGTCAAGCTCCGCCCAGCCTGCCATGGGATCTCTGTCAATCTCCCGTCACCTGCCACTCCTGCATCCCCCGCTATTATCCCTGCTCACCCGGAGCGCGGCGTCATCTGGACGGCCCACTGATCCAGATCTCCCTTTCCGTCTGTGGAGGGGAGCAGGGAGCGGCCGGGACAGACAGAGATACACTGTGCCCTGTGCTCCTCTGTGGTGCCCCCGCCCCCCTGCCCCCACCTCCATTGTAGCAGCTCTCTGAGGCTCCTTGGCTTGAGTGGCAGGCTGTCACAGATGAGTTCCCAGCCAAAGCGACTTGGCAGGCTGAGGTGGCAGGCCAGGAAGGGATCTAAGTGGGTTTATCAGTGGTTCTTAACGCCTGGCGAGCTCCTTGACACAAAGGAGAAGGGGATTAAACATCTAAAGCAAACCTAAGAGCATGAAAGCTCCTTATAGGCTGAGAGATGTGGATGTGAGCGAATTCTTAAACAGCTCCGGCAGAGTGCATGTCTCACACATGCGCATAAACTGATCCGCAGAAAAACTGTGCCTCACATATTTAACGCAGAGAGGCAGATCCATCACATCGAGTCACAGACAAACACAGGAACACGGCTGTATACGATGTAGAGTCGGGGACACACGCCAAGGCACGCACATATATGATGGAGAGATACTAGAGACGCAGACGAAGCGATACGAAGTCTTTCTCTCCCTTATTGCTCAGTCTAGAGGGCTGTGAGTATACAAACTGCCAAAGGAACACAGGCATGTAGCAAAATGAAAATGCAACATGAAAGGAAAACGACAGGAGCTAATGAAATAAAGGGCGATTTGCATTTTTAAGCTGATGAAACACTTCATCAGAACATTTGAGAAATGCTAGCGACAGACACTCACAAATGAATATTAACCCAACAGCGAAAAGTCACCACCCTGGAGAAAAGGGGGCTCTGATGTCATTCTTAGGGTTTTACATCATTTTTATGCACATTTTTGGCATTGAATACTCTGGCAAATATTTATGAAAAATGGGAAGAGTAAGATGATGGTCAGTAATATTGTGTTTGTAAGAAGGATTTTTCTTAATCACCCTTATACACATGCGCGTACACGTGTGCTGATTATGGCAATATCAGTATTATTTTTATGTTGCTCTCTTTAAATTTGAATGCAGATGATAGCTTTAATTAGCAGCATGATTTTTAATCCAGCTGATAATCAACATTCTAGCCCACACATGTTTAGGAACTGTTGGTTATTTTATTGGTGTTTGTGTGTGTTCATCAAGGCTGTACGCAGTGGAGAGCCCCCTTTGTTTTCAGTGCCATATGGCATTTTTTTCCAGTCTCCGTCTATGTGTCCTGGAGGGTCTTCTTCACCTCTGTGAGCTGTGCACCTGGGACACTGTACCACTTAGATGGACACCTAGTCCTCCTGTGTAAGGTAATTATTGATGTCGCCTAGCAGGCTGCTTGTCTTTGATTGTCAGAAATGTAACACCTACACAGGAAAATCTGGGGGGTTATTATTTGTACAATTTATAGCAAATTCACTGGGATCCTCATCCAGACAACACCCCGCCCCCACCCATCCCTCCATGAAACTAACCAAGCGAAAAAGATTGATGACTGGATGTGGTAAAATCTTTGTCTTAAAATTAGTGTGTTAAAGTTTGACTTTAACATAGGAATCACTAAATGTGGAAGAAAATATAGTTCAGACCCCACACAACAGAATCAGCCTTCCATTGCTGCTGTCAGCTGATGCCATAAGACATGTGTCCCCCCGAAGCGTCATTAAGTACTGACATACCAAACTAGCAAAGGGGGATTGAGATACGGTCAGAATCCAGCATTCATATTCACTCACCCTGCTCACAATCATGCAAGCACAAACCTGAATTTTTACGTATGTTTCACGTAAAAAGTGGTGTCCGTGGTGCTTCATTGTGTGCATGTGGCTCAATATGTGAGTTTATGTGTATGTACGGGTGGTCATGTTTATATTACTGTGTCAGGACCACATGTTCTCACAATATTGTAAAAACCTGCTGCTTTGACGTTGTGAAGACAATTGTCTTTGGTCCCCACAAGGGAAAACTCAGTTTTTTTTTTAATTCTGTGACTGCAATCAAAAAACGAAAAATGCCTTGTATTTTGTTTAGTTACTTATCGTTAAAGCTGGGTGGGGGTTCAGGTTGTCATTGCTGGGATAAGGGATTTTCCCATAGAAATGAAAGGACAGCCCCCTCAAAGATACAAGTACAAACGTGTGTGTGTGTGTGTGAGAGAGAGAGGGAGAGAGTGAGAGAGTGTAACAGAGCATTTGACTGCATTGGTGACTGCATGTCTGTATCAGTGTTTCGCTGCATTGGTGGATGTGCGTGTAATAGCATTTGACTGCATTGGTGGCTGCGTGAGCATAACAGAGCGTTTGACTACATTAGTGAATGTGTTTGTGTGTGTAACAGAGCATTCGACTGCAATAGTGAATGTGTGTGTGTGTAATGGAGCGTTCGACTGCACTAGTAAATGTGTGTGTGCGTGTGTGTGTGTAACGGAGCGTTCGACTGCATTAGTGAATGTGTGTTTGTGTGTGACAGAGCGTTTTACTGCATCACTGAATGTTTGTGTCTGTGTAACAGTGTTTGACTGCATCAGTGAATGTGTGTGTGTGGGAGTTTGTAAAGGAGTTTTTGACTGCATCAGTGAATGTGTGTGTGTGTAACGAAGCGTTCGACTGCATTAGTGAATGTGTGTGGGTGTGTAATGGAGGATTCGACTGCACTAGTGAATGTGTGTGTAACAGAGCATTTGACTGCATCAGTTAATGTGTGTGTGTGTGTGTGTATGTGTAACGGAGCCTTTGACT
The DNA here is from genome assembly GCA_026780765.1 of Petrocephalus schoutedeni. Taxonomy (NCBI): domain Eukaryota; kingdom Metazoa; phylum Chordata; class Actinopteri; order Osteoglossiformes; family Mormyridae; genus Petrocephalus; species Petrocephalus schoutedeni. The sequence continues at coordinate 16,449,604 of JAODKL010000039.1, forward strand.
GCATCAGTGAATGTGTGTGTGTGTGTGTGTTTGTAACAGTGTTTGACTGCATCATTGAATATGTGTCTGTGCATGTGTGTGTGTTTGTGTGTGTGTGTTTGTGTGCGTGTACATAATGGAGTGTTCGCCTGTGTCTGTCTGTGCCCGTCTCACGTAGCTCTGCGGTGCCGCTCGCTGTGCTCTCTGGAATGTTCCACCATCATCGGTGCTAGAAGCGAGGGAGGGCATCAAAGCCCTGACAGGGAGGGAAAAACGCTTCAGCCGCTTCTCCCAAGGAGCTCGGGGGTCACTGTGCCCCCGGCGTCCCGCTCAGACCCAACGGTGAGCTCCCTTAGCTACTGAAGCAGGATGACAGTAACAGTGTTTAATTAACCACCGAGTGTGAGAATGTCTGTGTCACCACTGCTGACCCACACAGGCGCATTTGCATTAATATCTTGATTTGCAGTTTAATCAGGCATACAGAAACTGTAACTCAGCCGTTCTCCCAGTGGCCATACTGGTTTCCAGTTCACAGGTCTTACCAAGCGTGCGATAAGCATGGAAATTGGGCGAAACCGGAGCTTCTCTTTGGCTGGCATCCATCTCATGCTGCTCGCTCCGTGTCCATGTCCACGCTAATGCTGTCAGACACGCGTGTCGGGCAGGGGACCCCTCACAGACCAGTGCGGTTGTGAGGTATTGAGGAGAACAAAGGTCAGATGGTTAAATGCAGCGGCAGTGAGCAGCAGCGGCAGTGAGCAGCAGAGGCAGTGAGCAGCAGCGGCAGTGAGCAGCAGAGGCAGTGGCACTGCTCTCTTTGGAAGGTGTGACTATGAGATCCCTGTGGGATACATACACGTTAATGGCACTTTCACCCTTCCGACCAAACAGGAAAATACACGCACACAATACGAAAGTGCTTCTGCAATTGTCACAGAAACACACGTCGCCTGCTCAGCTAAAGGCAAAGAGATCGGGCCATTGGTGGGGGCTGCATTCTCGATCAGCATGTCCAATCAGACGTCAGCTTGTCCTTGGCAGGAACGTGGCAGAAAGACCACAGGGGAGGATGTCTGAGGTCTGAGGTGCACTCGGAATGTGCTGAAGATCGTCATCCTACCTTACATGGGTGTCGCTCGAAATCCCCGGCGCTCGCTCAAGATCTGGTAAAGGCATGAGGAATCATGACAATTTAAACACATTTTCATAATTCGTTGTGTGTTTTGTTTCCATCTGAACTGCTGTTTTTCTTGTTTCATGTACAGATTACTCAATAAATCTATAAGGTGTTAATTCATAAACATGTCGTTCTGAATTCGGGTCAGTGTGTGTATTTGACTGTGAAATCCCATTGAAAGTGGGATTTATTTACAAAAAAATCCCATTTTAAAGCACCTCACACTGCCTGACGCAGTGCCTAGCGTCGCCCTGTGCCCCAAAACCCCCCCAGCACAGCCTGCGTCTGCCCCCCACCGTGGCAGAAGGACTTGCCTCCCACCGCGCTCATCTCTTGTGCCCCCCCCCCCCCCCCCCCCCCACACAGTTCGGTTCTGGATTCCCTCGGGTCACTGATGCTGCTTAAGGCTCGACCCATTCATCTGACAGAGCCTTTTCTTCTCCTGGAACAAAGCGGCCCAGACTCCCCCGCCGGACACCCACCCCCCCACCGAGCTCTATTTACTTTTGTGTTTAGTTAGATTCATCTGTGCTCTTATTCTCCTCACACAGGGACTAATACAACAAAACTCTGCAAAAACACAGTTTGCATAAATTAAAATCATTTTAGCTGCGGATGCGCCTCCGCTTTGTTCTTCCGCCGCTCATTTATGCTTCGAACTCTTTCTTTCAGTTGGATTATTTATTTCTCAAACTGTTACTGAACCGGTAGTCCCTGACTGGCGGCCCATCGCGTGTGCATTCCCATGGAACATGCCTCGATGGCTGTCCGCGGGAATCGCCGCGGGAAACCAGCTTGAAATGTTGCACCAACTTTCCTCTAACAAGTTCTCTGGAAGCTGCTTTGTTCAAAGAGCACTTCATCTGGGGTTTTAACAATTACTGTGCCCTCTTTAGCTACATGACAATACAATGAAAAGCCAAATTCATGAAATTTCTGGTGAACTCACAGGGAGGTTTTCACCACCAGAAAGAACGTGGTCATCATAAGAAGGTTGTTAGAAGAAAATGGTGATTTAAATAACATGCTGTTGTGTAGAACATCTGAAGAACATGGTTGTCCGAAGAACACAATCATCTCACATAGACAACGATGCCACCTGAAGGAAATGTTCATCTAAAGAACCCAGTCATCTGAAGAATTTGAAGAACATGGTCATCTGTAGAACAGTTTTCTGAAGAATATTGTCCCTGAAGAACATCATCATCTGAAGAACATGATTGTCCATAGAACAGTTTTTTTAAAAGAGTGGTCACCTGAAGAAGAACACGTTTTTTTTGAAGAATATGGTCATCAGAAGAACTTCAGCAATTAAAGAGCACCATCATTTGAAGAACGCGGTCGCCTGATTAACGTGGTCGCCTGAAGAGCGCGGTCGTCTGAAGAGCGCGGTTGCCTGACACAGGTGATTACGCCTCACCGCTTCTCTCAGCCATGCCGAGCTTTCTCAGGAGACGCCGTCATGGAAGGGCAGTGGCATCTGGAAGCAGCTAATTCACAGCTGCATTGCCAGCTCTGTGCATCCTGAGATCCTGGGAGGAAGCAAACTGTGAGCCGGGCTCATCACGGGTCGTCCCGGATCAGCCCAATGAGTGACGAGCAAAGCCGACAGAGCGGGAAGTCACAGTCCTGCTGTTGTGCATAATCTGCTCGCTCTGTAGCACCTGGCTTCCCCTGGCAGGTCAAGCGGTGCTGGGAGTGCGAGCGGTGAACCTTAGAAAGAGTCTGCAGTTTAAAGGCCGCAAACAGAGGAACCGCGTGGTGCGGATCTGCACGTTATAAGCAATTGGCCAAAGAGAGGTGCGGCACGTGGGCCAGTCCGCGGCAGTAAAGGATTCTGGGGCTTCTGTTCTGCACCGGAGTGCTGGCACACATCGGCGTCCCGCAAACTGGCATCTGTTCCCTGCTGGGACGGGGTGTCTCCCGACTGCGGTGAGATCCACGGGGTGTGTTGTCGAGCGGTTTGAAGAGCGCAAGGACAAAGACGTTCATCTCCTTAGGCCTCCCCAGCTATTACATCTCAATCCCGTAAAGCGCTTGTCTGGAGCCCTGCCTGCCGCTGCATTTCCTGGCTTCGTCCGGGCGCTTTCAGCCGAACAGGAGGACTTCCTGGCGGGAGGACGATGCCAGATGAGAATCTGAAGCGGGACTCCGCGGCCTGGCCTCACACAGCCGCCCAGCCGACATTCCCAAACCACCATAAGATGATATTCTACTTAAACATGCAGAGTCGATCATGTGACTGATTTTCTTACAAACCCTATAGATTCACCAATGTCTGCATGTTTTTGGGTTAGAAACTGCAGAACACAAATAAAACACTGTTATGTATTTAGCAGAGGTGGTAACACTTTCCATGAAGCCCATTTTCATAAAGCCTAATAACGGTTCTTATAATTCATTGAAACACATTCATAAAGTATTAAAAATATTTATAAAAAGGTATAACACATTTTAGTCATGTTTCTCGTGCATTATGATGCTCTATGAAGGTCTCAGATATAATATATTTTAAAATACCTTCATAATGCATTATAATGGTCAGTTCAAACATTAAGGATGCTTTGTGCTGCATTATGATGGTGTTTATAGTGCATTTTAGTTGAGACCTTCATAAAGCATTCATGATGCATAATACACATATTTTTAAAATAGCTATAGTTGCGTTCATAATGCCTTCATAATACAGTCACAAAGTGTAAATTCAGTATAATGACTGCTTTAAACCAAGTGTTATCGCAGATTTTTTATCCCACGCAACATAAATTTTCTTGAGAAAGCCGGGTCAGACTGTCCCTGGAGCAGTTAGGGGCCTCTCTCAGGGGCCTGATGGTGACATCACTCAGCCAACCCTGAGACCTGAACCAGCAACCTTCCAATTACAAGCACAGTCTCCCAAAACATTGGGACATCAGAGCTCCACATGTGTGCTACAGGGGACAGACCCAAAACCAACAGCCCAGGGGGTGTGAGGTGACAGCGTTTTGGCTCCCTGGACTCTTCTGTGTAAAATGAGCAATTCTTTCACATAAAATACATTATTGCCTTGATGAAAGTCCAGATATTATCACAATGTAAATTACCTTTCATGTAACTAGAACATTAACTAGCACTGCTACTGAAATGCTCCCCTTGTGGTGTCTTTGGGGTGATTATTGTCCTTAATGTCCATTGACATGATAATAAGGGGCGATTAAAGCCATCCTCTATACCAGATACATGCAGAGAATCCTTCCAGCTGGAGCTTGTGTGGACAGGGTCAAACCTTGAGGTCTACTGCATTATTCGACAGTGATGTTTGTTTAGCAGAGATAGCCGGCCATGTGAAAAACCCTGGCGACAGAGGCTCAGAGTCAGCGCTTTTTTCCTTTCATCTCCCCGCTGTTCAATCCATCCAGTGCCTGTCACCACGGGCGAGCGGACAATCTATCAAGGTGCAGAGATGCATCTCTCTCACCTGCGCGGCCCCTTTAATGAACAGTCGACATGATCCCGCCTGACAAGCAGGAAATGGATGTAATAAACACCGTGTTTTCCGCATGCTCCCTGCATCTGAGACGGATCGCCATGCTGTGCGGCAGATACGAGCCAAGGGTGCGCAGACGAGGCTTCACGCGGCGCCCAAACCCAGGGAGGCGGGTCACCGCACGCCTCTCGCCTCCCCCGCCCAGTGGTAGAGCCACAGCAGCCCGCTTCAGGGGCTTTTATTTGACAGGAAAAACACGCAGCTTAATCTGACGGCTTCGCCCCGACGGGTCCTTCCTCTTGCTCGTGCTGAGACTCGGCACTCCGGCGGAAAAGGTCGCCGCAAGGTCAGTGGAAGGTCATTCTCCACCCCTCCCCCCTTTAGGATGCAGTGCAAGCAGCTTACTGCAGGGACACCCAGTGAATAAAAGTGTCATGATAATACAGCGTGGAACGCGCTTGGATGTGGGTCCCCGCTGCAGCTGAAGGACACATGAGGCTGGCCATATCCACACATCCACAAGCTTACCCCCTCAATATGTCAGCTGTCTGCTGCCTGGGGGGGGGGGGGGGGGGGGGTGGCTCTGGGGTTAAGCACAAGCCCAACCCCCCCTTACTTTCTGTGCAGTTCTCAGAGGCGTTTTTTGGCGAGGCTCAGGCACATTCCCTTAATGAACGGAGCCAGGGTATTTGGCCGGATTAACGAGTCTGATGGCAAATGGATTCCGGATATTTATCGGCATTAGTGGGCCCAGTAGTGAATAGATTGTTGGCACGATAAGCGGGCTGATGATGAAGACGTGTAGAATATTTGTTGATAATTTCATTCATAGCAGATATTATTCAATATGTTTTTATGCTACAAAAGTCTTCAGTGGCGAAGAGATGGTAATTCTGTGAAGTTAAATCGCCTTAATATTGCACGAGTCATGGTGAATGTTAATGGATGTGTTCAGTGCTGAATACATGGTGACTGACTATGTGAAATTAAAGCACCATAACATTGCATGAGTCATGGTGAATTTTAATGGCCGTGTTTAGGTTTAAATGGATGGTAATCGTGAACAACCACATGATTAAGAGTTATGTTAATGAACATGTTCAGTGGTCAGGAGAAGATGGGTGGGATTAATGGGTTTGTGGATAAACAGATTTTCAGTGTTTATGAAAGACAAAAATGTTTAGTAGTAAATGGATTTAATGTGGCTATAGATTTATGGCAGTCAGGTGGATGTTATGAGAGAATTAACCATTGTGTTGTAATTTCAGGGTTTTTGTACTCAGCACAGAGGCTGGGCTGGATTGAATATGTAAACACTAACCTGGGATCTATTAAAATCACATAAGAGTTCTTGCCTTAAGGGTAAATTTTAATACTCTCCTCACGTAAAAAAAAAAGAGTATATATATATATATAAGACAATCAGGCTGTGCAACAAGTTCTGCCTGTACTTCATTTTGATTTAATCGGCATGATTCCTGTCTAGCTCCTACTTTATTCAGTCTCTTTCCTTGTTTTTCTTCCCGCCTGTGTTCTTGGTTCAGTGATTCTAATTAGTGATCATCTGCTTTCTTAAACTTCCATTCTCTGCTACACTCCCTGTCAGAGATCACAGAGATTCGTTTTGCCATCAATCTCTGCAGGGAGGTTCCTTTGAGGAGAGGCTGGGTGGGTGTGTATGTGTGTGTGTGTAAAGGAAGGAGGGGGATTCAAATCAGTTAATTGCTGCATTTTTCATCTCCATCTTTTGTTTTACGGTGGAAAAGGCCCTGAAGTAGCCGTGATTCATGGCCTCGCTGCCACGGGGAGCAGCTCAATCCTTCATCGCAGCCGCAGCCCAGCGAAAGCCGCTACACTATTACTGTGATGAATATGACTGCTTTCGTTTGACCATTTTTTACGAGAGGCAGGGTGTAGGCACTGAGTGTCCCTCTGCAATGTGCTCAGCCGGGAACAATGCACAGGATACACACATGCAGCTGTACTTCACTCCGCTCCCAAAACTGTTACTGTGAAATGTTACTCCGAAAGGCACTGATGGGTATTTTTAGGGGAGCGATGAACAGGCCGAGGCGATAATCATTCACCTTTATAGCTATGTTTTACTTTTGCTGGTGCATCAATCCAGCCGCATGACTCTGTTTCTTTCGGGAAATGCCATGAAGGCGTCTGGAGGAAGCTGTGTGCTGAGTATCGGGGCAGGTGGCCTGTCCTGAGAGCGATGATCCGGGCGGGAAGGAGCTCTCGGGAGTGTGCACTGGGACTGACATATTTCACGCTGGCTTCACATGGACCGTAAACCCATCGAAGGAGGCTTGTGACCCATGACCAGGGCCAATTCCAGGTTTTTTAAGATGTGGAGCTTAAGAGGGGCCATAATTCATACAGAGAGGACAACCTTAGTATTAACCAATGCCATGTTTTCAATTGGTAAGTGACAGAGGAGGGGGAACTCCAGGGGCCAATCCACTTTCAGCTAGGACAAGTACCCCAATGGCCCAACCCTTGTACAGGCCCCTGTCAGGCAGGACTGGAATCCGCATGAAAAGCCAGTTAGGCTAGATTGCGTTAGTGCTGACATGTGCTTCATCATTTCTATTGCAATTCTGATGCAATCAAATCAAATCACTTCATTTGTCACCTCACTTGACACTTGGTGAAGTTCAGGTGAGTGAAAAACTTGTGTGCAGCAAATCTGAAGTCCCACAACAGCAATGATGGAAGAAACAACACAAATAGGAGGTTTACAAAAATGATAACATGCAGCATAGTAGTAATAAATAGTGTGGAAATGAGAACAAGT
>JAODKL010000039.1:16457308-16471308 GCA_026780765.1 Petrocephalus schoutedeni
GCCTGATGGCTGCAGAGAGAGCAGCTTGTGGCTCAGGTGACTGGGATCCTGCATGATCTTCCTGGCTTTCCTCAGGCACCGCTTGGTATATACATCCTAGACTTATGTAGTTATAATCTGAGCGTTCTTTAGGATACAAGCTGTACCAACTCCTGCGCACCAGCACCATCACCAAGCTGTGAGCTAACACTGGTCAATCACTCTTGCAATAGCACTCGGCTTGTTTACTAAATCATACTGTATCGGGGACAGCGGCAGTGTTTACTGCCACTCAAACCACACATTTGTGTGGGGCCCTGGAGACAAACAGTCGCTACATTGAATATTAAATTAAAACGTTCTTTATTTAGGAGATGCTGAAGGAGCACATTCCTCTAATGAGCCAGCTAGTTATGATCTTCTTAAGCTACTTGCTGGCTATTTAGTTTTTGAAACATCTGAGGGAGGGGGCAAATTTTTTTGAGTCAGGCCCCAGAAAAAATAATCCTGCCCCAAATCATGGACATACACAGTCCATGAAGTATTGAGACACCTGGCCATTACACCTACAGGAAATGTTATGACATTCCATTCTAAATCCATAGGCACCAATATGGAGTCAGTCCCCCTTTTGCAGCTATAACAGCTGCCATTCATCTGGGACGGCTTTGCACAAGATTTTGCAGTATGTCTGTGGGAATTTTATTCATTCAGAAGAGCATTTGTGAGGTCAGGCACTGATGTTAGGCGCAAAGGCCTAGCTCTCAATCTCCATTCCAGCTCATCCCAAAGGTGTTCTTTGGGGCTGAGGTCAGGACTCTGTGCTAGCCAGTCAAGTATTTTCACACAAAACTTACCGAACCATGTCTTTATGGACTTTGCACACTGGGGCACAGTCATGCTGGAACATAAAAGGACCAGCCCTGTTTCCACAATGACGAAGCATAGAATTGTCCAAAATATCTTGGTATGTTGAACCATTAAGAATACCTATCATTATAGCTAAGGGGCCTTATCCAGCCCCTGAAAAACATCCTCGTACCATTATCCCTCCTCCACTTTACAATTGGCACAATGCAGTCAGGCAGGTAATGCTCTCCTGGCATCCATCAAACCCAGACCTGTCCATCAGACTGCCAGACAGAAAAGCGTGATTTGTTCCTGCTGCAGAGTCCAATGGTGGCACACAAATGTAAGCCTGACTGAATGGCTTGGTGCTTGATTTTATACACCTATGGCAATGGGTCTGAATGAAGCACCTGAATTCAGTGATTAAAAGGTATTAAAAGGTCCCAGTATGTTTTTCCATATAGTGCATGTGCAGCTTAATTTCCTTCCTTCATGACTCCATTGATGACTTTTGCAAAACGGCCTGTATGAGGAATAAATCTCCTGCGATGCTCTGTGCAATTTTATCGTCTTGTTCTTTGGCCATCAAAATGAAACAGTAAGTCACCAGAAAATTAAAGCTTGCGAGGTGTGTTTTCAAACAATCAATAAAAGGAGGCACGTGGATGTCCCTGAAGCCCTCAGATAAATCATGGGCCAAAAAGCACCTGAGTGATTTGGCCGTGCATGAATCAACTCTCTGCACCTGGTGTGTCCTTCAAGGTGGCTATAAACTTAACTTGATTCAGCTAGAAGCATCTTAATGGTCTCTGCTCACTGTCACTTGGAGGAAATTCATAAATTATATGCAACAAGACTTGCGGGCATAAAAAGAAGCGTTCCACTTTAATCTGATTATGTTTTTGTTAAATTTTACAATGTTCAGTTTTAAGAAGGAGGTGATGACATCATAGTTCGCTTGAGCCCAGTCTTACTCTGTACAGGCAGCTATCGATTTACATAAAAATGACTTATGTAAAATAATACGTAAAAAAATCATTCAGTTTTACAGAAACACTAATACAAAAAGATGTTTCTAAGTGAATTTATTTAATATGTGTTCTTAAGGTATATATTACTAATATATTTTTGGCTTATGTGTTTTTTGCTGTAAGGAGTCAGAATGGTTTTAGAAGGTAAATCCAACTAATGTAAAATGTAAAATCCAACTAATGTAAAAAGCCTATGTAAGGGTCTCTGAAATGGATCACTACTTCAGTCAAGAGCTGCCTGTATTACTCAGTGCTACTCGTACGATGCTGGCAGAGTATTCTCAGACACGGATGTGCACGTGCTCAAATGCTGCCGTTTTTACTTTGGCTATGTGGTGCTCAGTAAAGTTTTGTTATAACAGACCGTCCAGCTATTTAATAGGATCTGATGATACATAGTAATTAGGGTGATCAGGTAATCCATGTCATCCCGGACACTTTCAGCTACTTCAGGTTTTACAAACTACTTTAAACATGAAAGGCTCTTTTGCTTGGCTATATAGTTCAGTTCTTCTTGTGCTTTGACTGGTTTGTTTCCTTGATTGAAAGACTCATCCAGCTGTTTGACATCTACATTGTACATGCATGATTATAGGAGACTGACTAATCAGCACACAGCAAGAATTCAGGTCCAGAATCCAGGTCCTTTTGATTGAAATGGTAGTTTACAAATCCTGTCCTAGCTTAAAGTGTGACATGGATTATCTGGTCAAACAGGATTTGATAGATAGGTTGTTGTCTTCCCTCTGTTTCATCTTAGCTTAAATTATTAACAATTGGGTAACACCATACCTAATATTAACTCAGTTACAACTGAAGAACAAATCTTGAACAAATCATAAACCAATGTGGTTTGCTTCATGAGATAAAATAAGTCATGATTCACTAAAGATGAACAAACATGAAATTAGTATTTCACTTATGTTAGCCATTATTTGTTCCTTCAGTAGTTCACAGAGGTTTACAGAATTAACAGATATAGTATCAAATATAGTAACTGCTTGAGATAAAACATGTCTCATTAATAATCCATTAACGAGATCAGTATGTAACTAAGAATTTAGTTTGTGGTTAATTGATACATAAGCTGTATTATTTGTGCCTCACCAGGTAAAGTTACCATTAATAGTATAGAAATTATGGTCAATTATTCCATAACTGTCTTTTGCACTGTATACAATGTCCATCCTGTCATGAATGTTGCACCGTGGGTCCAGGAGGAACATTGTTTCATTTCATTGTGTATTGTACATGGCTGAGATGACAATAAAGCTTTACTTGAATTGACTTGACTGGAGGAGGCCCTTTTCCGAGACTGCAGTGTATCTTTCCCACTTGAGAGCATTTGTGAGATGATGTCCAGAAGAGATGCCCAGCCAATGACCTGTAGAGAACGTCACCTGCGGCAAGTGACAGCAGATATCTACCTTGGTTCATGCAATGGCATGTATGAGGAAAGATTAGTAACAATAGCAAACATCCAGCTAATTATATATCAGACACGCAGACACATAGCTGTAGACCAACATTTCACATGTATACACATATGCACACACACACACACACGCATACCTATAGAAATGGGGACCGTTTCTATGAGAAAAACCGTAATCCCAATCACGACACCCTTAACCCCTACCCAGCCCTAACGTTAACCATAAGTAACCAACCCAAATACAAGACTTTTGGCATGTTTACTATTTTGATTGCATTCACAGATTTTTATAAAATTGAGTTTATCCTTGTGGGGACCTGAAAAGATGTCCCCAAAAGTAGGGACATTTCAGGTTTTATCATACTTTGGGGACATTTTGGTCCTCAAATGTGATCTATGCAAACCCACACACACACACACACACACACACATGTAAGTTCAGGAGAAACATCACCTCGGATGCAACAGTAGTCCAGGAGAAATATGACACACATGCTGTGCTGGCAAAGATGAAACATCACACACATGCTGTGTTAGGGAAGATGAAACATCACACACACTGCGTTAGCAAAGATGAATCATCACACATGGACGGCATTGGAAAATCTGCCTTTTATTCACATCTCGGAGCATGTCAAAGCCGGCATGTATTCACAGCCCCAGCAGTGATGCACTACCCACAATGCACTGCATCTCTGTGGGGGGAGTGCCTCTGTCTCCCTGGCTAATCCTGTGTCATTCTGCTTCACAGATGAAGGCCTGCACGTGCGAGGTACTCTGAAGTAGTTAGGGGGCACTGATCCTGATGTACCCCATTTACCTCCCACATGACTGTAATCCATTCACCGCAAAACTTCAAAACAGATGGAAGTTGCACTTCTTCTAGATTCTCCTAAAAATCAGGCATTGTGAAAAAGAAGATGCCCCCACAATGAGTTATAAATTTGTCCCTGCAAAGTGTGCATGATTGTGTGGCTTAGTGGGTTTGGTACTGTGCCTGTTGTCGAAAGGTCTCTGGTTCAAATATCAGGGCTGGCTGATCAATTTTACTGTTGGCCCCCGAGCAAAGCCCTTAATTGCCGGCCACTCCGGGGACTGGCTGACCCTGCTTACTCAATAAAAAGAAATCACCTTGGAATAGCAACATTTGCTCGAAAAGCAAATCTTAGGAAAGTTCCAGGATGGTACTGAGAGTAGTAGTACTGTCGTGTGACTTTGTCATTAATAGTTAGTTAATTAATGCCACCAACCTACTTTACTGTTTTTCTGTGTTTTTTACTTAATTACTGGTCAGTGCATTCAGTCTTCTGCACAGTAACCCTGCCGTGTCCACATTAATGCTGATCCTGAGGTGGGGCCTTGCAGGTTAACTGCCGGCTGATGTCAGGGGTGTGGAGTCGGCTCTCGTCCGGCGTGTTGCAGTTTTGGGGGGTTACGGGGGTAGTTGGAGTCTGTCATTAACCTGCGAACCGAACAGCAGGTGGAGGAGCTGGCCAGCTGTTCCTCAGCTGCCAGCGAGGTGGTCTCCCCTCGGAATAATTAAGATGCCAGGTTACGTGTCCTGCAGACCTGCAGACCTGCACGCCAGGGTTCCTCTGCTGCGCTCCTGACCAGGAGAAGGAGTTAGAAGATGGATAGACGGATGAGTGGATCACATCTGGCACATCATGGGGGGCGGATGTTCATTTTTAAAGTAAGTACTGAGCCATTGTCACACTCTGTGATTTGTTCTGTTCCGCAGACCCCCACATTGCAGGCTCTGCATTGTGTCTTTGACTGCATGACCCCAGCATCTTGCGGGTCCACAGGCTTTGCTAACACACGCCGGCGTGCAGGAGCGGCCTAAGTCCATGCAGTACTGTAGGCAGGTTGGCCCACAGGCGGGTGGCATGGTGTTGGCAGTCACTGTCCACTGAAGATGGCGCCTGAAGCAGCCACTTATGTGGCCTATAGGATTGACCAGCCCCACTGGCATAACAATACCTGTCACTTCCTGGTGCCAAACTGGGATGAAGAGCTTACAGCAATCAGTGGGGTGAAACGGGGGCCACATTTCCCGTTCTGTCCCCCCATCAGGGGCTTCAGGTGGGCCGTCGAATTCCCCCCTCAGTGATGCTCCCAGAACCCAGAGCATTTGTGCTCCTCCTAGACAGGCAGTGGATGTTTATGCACGATGAAGGGGGTGTTTCGTAAACATATCAGCACATGTCTTATGTGGGATTTATGTAATCCATCAGAGTTGGGGCAGTGCAGCATTACATGTGACTATGTCGACCGGCGCGTCGGCGTACTCAAGGTATGATTCATGCCATTAACAGGAAAATTCAGCCGTTCATCTTGGGGAAGGTAACGGCATCCTGGTTAGTGAGTGGCACTGTGTTACAGCCGCAGAGCCAGGAAGCGCTGCCGCTGAAACCAGCTTCCAACAGGCCTGCAGCTCTAATTAACGACGGAAAATCAATTGTGCTGCGGTCTGACCAATAAATGTGCCATGTGAGTAATTCTTACTGAAGCGTGCGTTACTTCACCTTGTTTATTTTACAGTCTAATTAATTATGAAGAAGCGCGGCTTAGGAAGCACTCCAGCCTTAATGAGGCAGAAACCTTTGGGGTAAATAACTGATATCTGACACACATGGACAGAGTGTGAATTCATTTTGTGTTCATTGATGGACGTGGATCGGTCTGCCATCATTCCTGCTGTCATGTTGAGCTGGACTGAGTTAGACAAGAGGGCTAGCTGCACCCTATGTAGCTATTTCCCAGAAGCTTATGAGCACGACACCCCCCCACCACCACCACAAGCATTAAGGTGTAAGTGTGCAAACACATGCTTTCATGTGCGTCTGAGAGATCCACATGCGCGTGTGACTCTGAGTGTGTGTCTCCTAGGTGTGTGTGCACATGCATGCATGCATTTGTGTTTGTGAGGTGTGCATGCATGTGAGTGTGACTCTGAATGTCTATGACTCTAAGTGTCTGTGATTCTCAATGTGTAAGTGTGACTCTAAATAAATGTTACTCTGAGTGTCTATGAGTGTGACTCTGAGTGTGTGTGTATGACTGAGTGCGAGTGACTTTAAGTGTCTGTGACTTTGAGTGTGTGAGTGTGACTCCTGACTGAATGTTACTCTGAGTGTCTATGAGTGTGACTCTGAGTGAGAGTGACTATGAGTATCTGTGACTCTGAGTATCTGTGACTCTGAGTGAGAGTGACTCTGAGTATGTGTGTGACTCCGAATGAGAGTGACTCTCCGTGTGTGTGCATCTTCTTGCTCCCATCTCCCCTTGGCTGCTCTCACTCTCCTTACCATTTAACCAAAGCCCTAATGATGGCATTAATTAACAGCTCGCGGGTCATCGGAGAGTCTCTGTCATCAAATCGCAGCTTAAAAATGTGATAATGAGCAGCAGAACCCATATGAGGCTCACACACGGGTCGGCGACTGCTATAAACACACCGCAGAAAGGATGCTTGCCACACCACTGAGAGCCCCAACCAACCGCAAACTCCAAAGCTGTCATTTAATCTTGCATCATTGTGAAGGGATGTCGCTAATTTGTCCCGTCACTTCAGATGGCGACGACCACGATCCTGGCCGGCGACCTTGACCACAGCGGTGACAGCATGCCATGGCGTGACCGCGACCATGGCACGTGTTCAACAGACGGAAGGCCGCTGCGGTTTCTCTGATGCGGCTCTCACATGGCGCCTTGAGCAGGAACCCGCCGTCCCAGCTGATGAGCTGCTCCCTCCCTGCGGGGCAGAGAGTCGGTGAAGAGGCCTGGAATACTAATGCCCGCTTTATGCCTGTCTGCCCGTCCAACCTCCCCCCCCCCCAATACAGGCTCAGCAGCCCCTGAGCACTAGGCTGATTAATTAGCGGGAGACAGGGGCAGGAAGTCACGCCCCGTGCGCGGCTGTGTGCCGTGAACGCGGCCGGCCTGCGCCGCGTGGGATAAGCAGACAGTGCAGCCCCGCTGTGTGGTTCTGACATGCACTGATGCTGTCGGCGTGTCCTGTATTTTCTTTGAAGCTGCCCTCCATACTAAGGATATGGCAGAGCGTGGGGCCACACACAGTGTACTAGGAGCACCTTCTGCGTGCATACCACTAACCAGGAAGTCTGCAGAGAATATCCCCCGATTAGGCCATCCCTCACAATGAGCAGTGTAATGGGGCATTCAGACAATGGATTCAATTACTTCCCCACCCCTATGTGATAGGACAGCCAATCATTTGTTCATAAAACCTTCTGGAAAAGTAACGCAAGCAATATGGCCCTTATAATGCTCATTGTCCAATTACAGCATGAAGCCCAATGATGCTATGGTGGGGAAGTAAAACTGTGAACAGACTTCAGCTGGTTACCATAGTAATAAGTGCAAACTAAGGTACAAATTCATACAGCAAAGGCTAACAAAAGATAGCTAACAGAAACTTCGAGGCTAATCATAAGGTTCAGGTGCAGGTACATACTTATTTTGGTAACACTGTGCAGAAGTAATTAGTCTGTTTTCTCTAAAGTTCACAAGGCCACACTTACTATGGATTACATTAGCTTCTTTTGGTTACATCTTATTAATAGCATTCTAGTAATTACATTCTCTACATGTTCATAAAATGCTATGTAATATTCCATACAACCAAAATAAGAATCAGAACCAGAAAGACCTTTGTTATATACCAGGAAATTATCTTGTTGGGTGTACCCGGTATAACATCTAATATGCACAACAATATCAGGACAATTTCCAAGTATGGGCACATATTTTTAACACGGTCAACCAACAGTCAGAAGCAGGATGAGATGGAATAAAGGGTTAGATAGTTAGATAGATAGATAGATAGATAGATATAGATAGATAGATAGATAGATAGATAGATATAGATAGATAGATAGATAGATAGATAGATAGATAGATAGATAGATAGATGCAGGGATTCCTTTGCAAACGGGCGAGTGAGGCATGTAGCCACATTTAGACATATTGCAATAATGCTGTTCTCTCCCCTTGGGGGGCAGGGGACGTTTACACTTGGCTTACACTGCCCCCTCCTTCAGAAAAATAGACTTTTGCATTTAAATTGTCAATCCGTACTGCCTCTCCCCCATCCTTACACCTCCCCCATTTTTTGTTGAGGCTCCATGTCAGCAAAATCTGAGCAGAGCTCTCTTAAGGTCCCACCGCAGCTTTTCCATTGGATTTAGGTCTGGACTTTGACTGGGCCATTGCAGCACATTGATTCTTTTCTTTCTCAGCCATTCTGTTGCAGATTTGCCGGTGTGCTTGGGATCATTGTCCTGTTGCATGACCCAATTTCGGACAAGATTTAGCTGTTGGACACATGGCCTCACATTTGACTCTACAACTCTTTGGTACACAGAGGAGTTCATGGTCGACTCAATGACTGCAAGGTGCCCAGGTCCTGCGGCTGCAAAACAAGGCCAAATAATCACCTCTCCACCACCATGCTTGACAGTTGGCATGAGGTGTTTTTGCTGATATACTGTGTTTCCTGGGTTTTTGCCAAATGTGGCACTGTGCCTTACGGCCAAGCATCTTGATTTTGGTCTTTTTTCATCTGACCAAAGGATATTGTTAAGGAACTCTTGTGATTTGTGCAGATGCAACTTTGCAAACCTAAGGTGTGCTGCCATGTTCATTTTAGAGAGAAGAGGCTTTCTCCTGGCAACCCTTCCAAACAAGCCATACTTGTTCAGCCTTTTTCTAATTGTACTGTCATGTACTTTAACATTTAACATGCTAACTGACGCCTATAGAGTCGAAGATGTAGCTCTTGGGTCTTTTTGCAATTTCTCTGTGCATTGCACGGTCTGACCTTGGGGTGAATTTGCTGAGACGTCCAGTCCTGGGAAGATTGGCAACTGTCAGATTGTCAATTGAATGTTTTCAACTTTTGAACATCTTTCTCATTGTAGATGATGGATGATGGACTTCAAATTGTTTGGAAATGGCCTTATAACCATTCTCAGACTGATGGGCAGCAACAATTGCTTCTCTAAGATGTCTTTCCTCTTTGGCATTGTGTTAACACACACCTGAATGCTCCAGACCAGCAGAAAAAAATAATGACACAGTGTAATAGGCCATGTGTTGTTGCTCATCACATGTTATACTTACCTAATTTTAAGACCTGCTAAGGAGCAGATGATCCTTAGAAGTGAAGGAAGGTGTACTTTGTTTTTCACTTGTATTAATAATATGTCTTAAAGAACACATATTAAATAATTGAAAAGATAAAACGGAAATTTGCTTACAGGTGCTTGTTGCCTTTTGGCATTATTGCTTCCATGAACATGTATCCCGCATATTTTTTGAGAAAATCCGGATTTACTTAAGCCAATTTTACGCAAGTCAAGAGCCAATAGAAAATATTACAATAGAAAGCATGCCTGGACCATGAAGTGGCATTTTGCCACGACAGAGCAGGAATCCAGGGCCATATGCTCTCCCAAGCAGGTCACAGCAGTGTGTCCAGTGCAGGCAGTAAAGTGCTACATCTGGAGGATGTGAAGGCATCGCTCTGTTCTGCACCAGGGTCCCGCTGAAGGTCAGGACTTCCGCTGAGCCTTCATTAGTGCACACGGCCTCCCCTCCGGTGCCCCCCTCCCACACGCCCTGTGTGCTCAGTGACTATCGATCCAGGTCATTGATCTGCTCGCTGAGCTCATCCTCTGTCACACGCGTCTCGGTAGGTCCAGGGAGAACCTGTGTCTGATACCTATTAACCTGTCAGTGAGCTTTACAGCACATGTGCGCCCCTCCTGCTGATGAGTAACAAGCTCCTGTTCAGTCCTCTCCACCTAGAACAATATATAATATGGCATTTCAAACATTTGAATTCCTTAAAATCATACATAATATAATAAATTAAAATTAGTCCTGACCCAGAAATCGTTTTGCACTTAGAACAGCAGCTCCATACCTCACTCAAAGGCACCATTAACTACAGGCTATTAGAATTTCAGTCCTTCAAGTTTCCCATTAATATGTGGCCAATAATAAGACGTACAGCCTGCGCTCCACAAGTGCGTGTTCAGTCCTAAACCTGAGGCATTAACATTCTGGACAGATGCTTGAAGACGCTTCAGCTTTCTCAGTGAGGGGCTCGCCATGCCTTATAGTCATGGGGGTGCTTCTGTGGGTCTGTAGGTGCCTTTGATCAGTAGGTCATTGGTTCAAGTCCCATGGTTGGTAGAGTGATGTCACCATTGATGGGCTAACAAAAATGCATATCTCAGAATTACTTCCTGATAAAAGGAGCCACTTGGCATTTTTTACCTATGTTATTTTTACTAGGATACCTTCACGCGATTGTAAGTAACCTTCCATGGCATTGTTTCTGACTGACCAGTCTGAGTGTTTTTTTTTTTGAGATTGTCTTTTTATTTATTTGTTCACTATCATTACTTCATTATAAAAAAGGCCATTAAAGGAGTGATTTTTTTCAGCATTGTCTCTGTTTCAAGATGGATTTAAAATGAGTTCAAATTGAGGTAAATGTTAGAACAATTAAATGCCCAGGGATGGCGAATTCCTCTCCTGACATTTAAAGTCTTGCATGCGTTGGAGTGATGGCACAGAGTCCCTCTGGAAGGCCCACCTCCCTCCTCGCCGCTCTCTACCTGCCCCATTCTGACTAATCTACCAAGACTGACAAATATGACTGAAAGATAATGCCAGAATTGTTTTCCTCCATTTCTTCTCTCCCTGCTTTTCAATTTGTAGCTGGAGACCCACTGAGGGTGTTTGTGGATGGCTGATTTTCCTGACTGCCATCTACATGGGTGTTACTAATGATTTTAAAAATTACGCCCTGTCCAATAAGCACATGCTTGTAGCTTCATTGAAAGACACCATCAACCAGCAGAAATTAATGTGTGTGACTGAATGCCGGTGACTGCCTGCCTGTCTCAAAACTGACCAGTCAACTGATCTGAAATCAGACGTCTCCTACAGCAAGCTCCAGCTTGTCTGATGAATTTTTCCTAATATTTTCATTTTTGATCCAACTGTTTTTGCGTTTTTGTTATTCACTCATCCTGTCTGTGTTAAAGGCTGTCTTTATGATTGACACCCAAGGGCGTAACTTTGGTTTGAACATTGGGGGGGTTGAGGTCCTCACCCATTTAGGGGGAGACATGATTATTGTATTAGCCAGTTTTGATTATTGGAGGGGTTACAACCCCCCCATCCCCCCCATAATTTACGCTCATGTTGACACCCCTTCTGGCCAATTATTTAAATCTCAGTTGATCACATGGTGTCACCCAGGTGGTTTATGTTCCTACAGTGGCAAGTTTCAACCTTCCAACTTCCTCTGCAGCAAAGCAATGGCTGGAAGCAGGGCAACAGGACCACTCCACCGCTAGTTTTCATTAAACCTCTGGAGTCTAGACTGGTAATGAGAGGCATGAAACCCAATAAAATCAAACATTTTCAGAGGCAATTCAGGGGCAAAATAGTGAAGGTTCTACACTGGCCAATCCAGATCTAAATCCCACAGAAACCCTGTAGCTTTCTTTGAAAGTTGCAGTCAGCAAGCAACACCTAACAAACCTGGAGGACCATAAAGCAAGTCTGCCATTGGCACTCCAGCCACTGCAGAACACCTCACCTAGCTCTGATTAAGCCTGCAGGACACCTTTCTGCTCTCCACGGGAGTAACTCTTCTGCAGCAGCCCTTAGGAAGGGGATGAGGTAAAGCCTTCGGGAGTATCATCCCTGGAAGAGGCAACCAGGGTAAAAGTGGCTCCATTTTCCTTGACTTCGCAAACGGTCAAAGGATCCTGGCTCCAGTGCCCTGAGCCGCACAATTGCACTTGGTACTCCAATGCTGGTGGTGTAGCAAAGGAGCTCGACCACATCCTTGTGGCCAAATCCTGGAGGGACCACTGCAGTGTGTCTTCATGCAGGGAGAGTGTCGCCTGCATCAAGAGGTTCACTTACCTCGGCAGTGACATATAAAGTCAGTAAACAGATTGGGAGAGCATGGGGGGAGGGTCATGGGGTCGCTGGAAAGGGGTGTGTGGCGCTCCCGATATCTTTGTAAGAGGACGAAGGTCCAAGTCATTAGGGTCCTGGTGCTCCCTGTTTTGCTGAATGGCTGTGAGACATGGACGCTATCCAGTGACTGGACTTCTTCGGTACTGTGTCTCTTCGGAGAATCCTTAAACGTTATGTTGAACGATCAGTTACTCAAGAAGAACTGAATAAGGCACATTACCTGCATTGTGAGGGAGCACGAGTTATGGCACTACGGCAATGTGGCAGGACTCCCTGAGGATGACCCGGCTCCCAGGGTCCTCCTTCTCAGAATCCGCCACTTAACACCTGGCTGCGGCAGATGCATGGCCATTTCCAGAGGGTGGGACTGGGCCGTGTGTCCACCTGGGGGCGTCCCCAAACGGGATCCCGGGATGTTTCGTCAGGTGGTGAGTATGGCAATGTGCTGCACCAGCGTATGCTCCCCAATCTTACCTGACCTGTATCAGAAAGCATCATCACTAACACTTTCCCTGGCATCTGGACAGCAGCAAGACGCAGAAGAAAGTTCTGTATCTGGGAAGAAATGTCCACTAATTTAAAAGGATGGCTGTATCAAAGCAAGGAAGGAGGAGACGATGGGAAAACAGCACAGTGAGATTCCCAGAGCTGATGGCACTGTGTCCATGTAGCCATAGATTCTATCACTTTTTCTTGCTGCACAGACACTGGAAATGAAACAGACAGTTAAAGCATGCATCTCAGCTGAAATGTTGGATTTTAGAAAAGATTAGTGCGTGTCCTAAGCTTTACAGGTGAGATCATGGTTCATATCTGTACTGAAGCTTTTCTTCATTTGCTGAAATCTTGTCCTTGCATGTTGTTCAGTTCAGGAAAATAAGCCCTCCTCTCTTGCACTCTTGTCACTATTGGGACACCCCTCCAAATAATTGAATTCAGGTGTTCCAATCACTTCCATAGGTATATAAAATCAAGCACCTAGGCATGCAGACTGCTTCTACAGACATTTGTGAAAGAATGGGTCGCCCTCAGGAGCTCAGTGAATTCAAGCATGCTACCATGATAGGATGCCAGCTGTGCAATAAGTCCATTCATGAAATTTCCCTGCTACTAAATATTTCACGGCTAACTTGTCTTATAACAAAGTGGAAGCAACTGGGAAAATCAGCAACTCGGCCACAAAGTGGTAGGCCATGTAAATTCACAGCGCGGGGATAGTGCATGCTGAGGTGCAGAGTGTGCAAAAGTTGCTAACTTTCTGCAGAGTCATTAGCTACAGACCTCTAAACTTTGTGTGGCCTTCAGATTAACTCAAGAATAGTGCGTAGTGGGTTTCCATGGCCGAGCAGCTGTATCCAAGCTTTACAAAACCAAGTGCAATGCAAAGCATTGGATCCAGTGGAGTAAAGCACAGCGCCACTGGACTGTAGAGCAGTGGAGACGTGTCCTCTGGAGTGACGAATCATGCACCTCTGTCGGGCAATCTGATGGGTGAGTCTGTGTTTGGTGGTTGCCTGGAGAATGGTACTTGCCTGACTGCATTGTGCCAAGTGTAAGGTTTGGTGGAGGCGGGTTTACCCATAGTCTCAGCCTAAGGCCCCATATTAGGCTTAGCCAGGGTTAGGGTTGGAAAAAAATGACTTTCTCAGGCATCAAAAGTAATTTTTCTGACA
>JAODKL010000039.1:16479630-16493471 GCA_026780765.1 Petrocephalus schoutedeni
GGAACTGGGCCGGATTCGAACCCCGGTCCCAGAGGTGTGAGGCGGCAGCGCTACCCACTGCGCCACCGTGCCGCCCTTATGTTCGGTTCAATTAAATGTAATTTAATATAGCGCCTTTCACAACACAGTTGCCCCAAGGTACATAAGAAGAGTGTGTGGCAATCCATTACTGCATCATTTACACAAAAGAGAATTTGTATACACTTTATTTATCCTTGTGAGGAAATTGCATTTTTTGCTAATCCTATTCTCTATGAGACCTAAATAGAGGTGTGGGGGTCACTGTGCTGGGTCAGTGCCCCTGGCGCTGGGAGTTAGGGGCCTTCCTCCAGGGCCCAATGGTAGCATCAGTTTGCTTGCCCTGAGATTCAAACCCAGGGACCTTCTGATCATAGGCACAGAGTCCACACCTGCAGAACCGCACACCACCTTCTGAAACAGGGAAGGAAAGAATGCCAGAAGGAAATTAAGAAGTCAGAAGAAGTTAATTATTGGTTCATATTAGTTTGAAGCACATGGCACATACTTCCATGAACACATAGCTTCAGCACATCTATATCTATAATAAGCAGGAGCTTTAACACTGTATCATGCTGGTCAGAGTTGGTCAGAACCTTCAGAACCTCATCTTGAACGAGCATGAGGATAAAGTTCTGGGTGCTGTCAGATTCATCACAGATTTTTAGGGGGTTTGAGAGGGCCACTGCAGCTCTCAGCAAGCTTACACCTTGAAGCATACACTGAATTCATAATCAGTCAGAGAGGGTCAGTCAGCGCATTAGGTGACATAGGCGGCGACCTAGGGCGCCATCTTCTGGGCAAACATGGGCAGACCACTTCATTCATGGGTCCTTTCCCACCTGGACCCCAAACCTGTCCATGGAGAGACCGTGGCATTACATTCTTTATTTATGTTTCGCAGATGGAGGGTAAGACTGAGCATTGTTTATTTATCGCTAAGGGGAGAAGGCGTCACGACATCTGCTGCTTTGCAAACCACTGGACTGTTACTGGGAGCCTCTGGAATAATTAGTCCCCATATTCAATCAGTTATGAAAATGGCACTGCTCCTCTGATTGTAAGTGTGCGTATGGCAGATAACCAGGGCAGTCAGTGAGCAGGCACAGAGGAAGTGGGACAGCCTGTGTCCTGCTGGGAGACACGAGTATGATGTGGAACACAATGTTTTTACAGCAGGCACAGAGACGGACGACTGACTGAAGCTTTTCTAGCCTGGAGGTCCTCAGGGAGAGAGCACCATGTTCTCAACCCCCACTAATAAATAATTTATGCAAAATAGCAATTTGGATGTTTTGCTTGGGGGATAAAAAAATCCAAGAAATCCGTAAATAAAGCTCTTTTCTATTAAAGTTAATACAAACTTACAACAACTTACAGAAAATTCAAGGGAACATTTGGAAACATTTCTGGAAGCTTTTTAACAGAATAAAATGGCTGTTTCCCATCTTGACAGGCTAGTGTTTCAAATACATAGACCACAGGAGGTCTTTTGTTAATCTATGACAAATTTCACACGTCAGAACCACATGACCTAAGCTGACATTGAGGTCAGAGAGTGATACTGAAATTATCCTGTGCTTCTGTATACATGTGCCCAGTGCACAGGAGCATAATTATGTCCAGCCAACATGAGTGTGAAATGAACGCCACCCTTTCAGGATAAAATTTAGAGCTTCTCCCTGGACCAGTGGTGGTCGGGGCCCATGTGGTGCCCAAGTTAGTGCTGGTGGTTTACTATAGATAGATAGATAGATGATAGATAGATAGATAGATAGATAGATAGATAGATAGATAGATAGCATAACAGATCAATTGCCAATAAATTGTGAAATTCAAATAACATAGACATTCTAAATATGCTTTGAACTAGAACGTAGGAAATATATTTTGACTTGTGCAGAAGCTCCCAGATAAATGAAAGTATATGGAAAGATCATGGAATTTATAATAATTTACTGAATTTTGAAATAATAAATTAGCACTAATTAGCAATAATAAATAACAACTGTATAGCAAATTTACATCAAAATAAATTTTTATCTTTATCCTTTATCAATGAATAGAAAAGCAGCTGATTTGTCTTCTACGTCCAGAAATAAAGAATTATGGACAATTTAGTCTGACCCAATAAGGTGACTCTGTGGATCCACTAAATTAGACTAATGTGTTCTGGTCCAATTCTCCATCATTCTCAGGGCCATGAGAAGAGTGAGCCAGCAGTCAGCACACACACCCTCACACATCCCCTTTCTGCTGCAATGCTGGAATGTCACTTCCACAGAAGGTGTCACTCGCCTTTTCACCGGGGGACAGATGGTGTCCTTTCCGTGCTCAGGCCATCGCCCACTTTTCCTGAAGGGGAGCTCCTAGGGAATTTGCCCAGCTCACAGCTGCTTTGAGTGACTTGCAGAGATCTTTAGAAACGTCCCTCTCATGCATTAGCAGGGCCGGCAGAGGGGGAGAGTCCACCACGAAGCAGAACTGACGTCCACATGCAGAGCCGGCCCCGATATCTGCAATAATGCCGATTCTGGCTCAGGGTCCATCCGACAGGATGTTGGCGAGTGTTCGATGGGCCCCCACCTCTAGTGAAAACCAGATGGTGTGAATAACAGCACGGAATGTGGTCCCTGGGAGGTCATAGGGTCACCAGGGGACAAGAAGTGAAAGGGCCGGCAGACAGTTATAAGAAAGGCCCCCAAAAGGAGGGGGGTGGGCCTGTGCAGCGAGCAAACCGATTGGACGGCTACGGCTGAATGGAGACCCTGAACACTGGGCGAAGACGGGCTGCGTGGGAAGGTACTTTGTGCTGCTAGAGAGCGACGTGCTGCAGGCTGAGGTGCTGGCAGACCTCAACGACACGTTTCCAGAAAAGCAAAGAGGCGCTTTCTATCGCATCCGCCGGTGGCACGCTCAGCCTCCACACTTGGACGTTAACAGTGCAGGACGTTTCACTGAAATCAATCAAATCTTTCCCAGGAATACCTCCACTCACCTGATACAACTCCCCACTCTCTGAATGCTCATAATGCTACACTCTCTGCTTGCTGAACAGTAATCTGATTACGTTCTTCCCCCTGTACTGCATATACTTGTAACTGAGCATTCATTGGAAGCTCAGCCTAGCTGCATTGATGCTTAGTTAACTCCTGGACACCATGAATGCTCATAATGTGGTTTGCCTCATTTCTATCTCGCTTCGGACAAAAGTGTCTACCCAATAAAAATAAATGCAACTATAATGTAACCTTGTCCATTTGCACACCTTCATACTATTTTATCTTTTGGTATCATGATAGTAGGGCATCATCGATAATAACCAGGAATGTTCTGATATGTTAATATTCACATTCGTCTTATTCAGAGGTTATGCATTAGGGCTGAAAACCTGCACGCAGTTGCCAGCTGCTGTGTTCTCTCCCTGCTGTTAGTGTGGGGATTTATGAGTGTTTTAACCCATTGTGGTGCCTCTTTATCGATCTGTGCGGGCTCTCGGATCTAATGGCTGCACTCCGCTGGGTTTCTGGAGAGGATGTCAGAGGAATATATCTTTGGAAACAGGACAAAGGTGACAAGGTCTTGGGTCAGAGAAATGTTTACAGCTTTATTACAAGGGAAACACCAAACATAATTCTGCACCACTGTCAGGTGTCTCCACAAGATACAAACGATGCAAGTCATGGCAACAGCTGCATCATAAAAACACGGCACTAAAATATAATTGATTACCCCAAGGTGCAAAATATCCTATACTTGTCTGTACAGTCCATTTTATGTGGGCTGTAAAACTGCACACACTGGGATTTATTGGGGAGAGTTAGTGGTGTGTGGCCAGGAGCAGCCATTTAGGGACACAAAGCGCACAGCTCATGGAGCAACCAGGTTCACACACACACCACCATTCAGGCATAAAACCAGTGTGCCCAGTCCTATTAGGAGATGCTGCTCCCAGGAACTGCGCTGTTTAACAGAAGTCGCACATTGTGTTTAGCTCCACAGATTGCTTTATTTAGGAGTGAATAATGGGGCTTGATTACAGCCTGTAAGACAGTACAGAGCTTAAAATCAATTCTCAATGCAATTTGGCTGAGTGATTACAGGAGTACAGACACCTCCCATTCCACACACATAATGGGAAGTCATTGTGTCAGAGGACAACATCATCTCTGTAAAATTGCTTGTTACCTTTTCACATAAACACTTTTGTAGTGGTGAAGCTCGTCGAAAAAGTGCTTTCCTAATTACCCACAATCCAACAGGCGTGGCTCTTCCTCTGGTTGGGGACTGGTCTTCGGACGGCGGATGCCTATTCCATTTGCATGCATAGAAACACAGACGCACGCAGGGCCCCACAGCCCGATCGGCATCCCGTTTTCCAGGACTGCACACTTATGCGACGGCCCTGGCAATGGAAATTTCTGGACTGTGTCTCTAATAGCTCAGCCGTGGCGACACATGGCTGGCCGTTTGCGCGCTGTGAAATATGCGAGCTGTTTCACCCCGTGCATTTGCACTCTTCACAGAGTCACCAAGCCGACTCGGGTCCCCTTTCATCACTTGTAGCTTCTCCCGTCTGCCTTTGCCAAAGCTGAGAGATTCTCCTGAAGTAACTGCATAGTATAAAGCCTCATCCGCCGCATTATTAGCGGCAGTTATATAGAGAAGTAGACATGGCGGCGGTTACGCTCTGTGTCTCTCTTCGCTCCTCCCTGTGCTTTGCTCATAGTTCAAGCTGTTCCTGTTCTGATTGTCTGCACACACATTTCTGGCTCTAGGCTCACAGCGCCCCCCATAGGCTGCATAGACCACACATTGGCCCTCCCCAGGTTTAGCCCCGTCACATCTTGGATGCACAGATAAACACTATAGCTGGCAATGCACAGTGTGTGGATCTATGGGGCAGGACTTTGTGGCCTGAAAGTCATTGGTCCAAAGCAGAGTGATGTCACCATTGGACCCTTGAGCAAGGCCCTTAACCCATAAATGCTCCAGGGACTGGCTGACCCTGCTTTCTCAAAAGCATGTTGCGCTGAATCAAAACATTTGCAAGCTAATGTGATCATCCAAAGGCTTTTGTTGGACCTCATCACTTTATAAACCAGGTGATGTACTGGTCTTGCTGGTACCAGTTCTGAGAATCACCTTTTACAACTCATCTGGGGGGCCAATATGTTCCTTCAGCAGAAAATGTTTTAACATGGACATCGAAGGCACATGGAGGGGCAGCATTACAGGCAGAGTCTGATGATGGACCTCAGATGTACAGTCAGACGTGTCACTTCCACTCCAGTGTTAATCGCCTGACGGCTTTTCACAGTGCTCCATATGTTTTGCCCCAAACGTGTTAATGCAAATGTTTAACCGCTCATTAAGCTGCCATATTTGACTCCAGATGTCGTAGTGTTTACCAGCTCTCCTCTAGCAGCCGATGCAGATGTTTCCACCAACATCAAGCTACATAAAGCAGCTTGCAGAGTCTTCAGAAGCAGGAATCTCTTTGTAATCATTGTGTTGTGAAGCAGGATCTGCCTCTTGATCCAGCATTTATCCGCTGCATTGGGCTTTGTAATTAAATCCTTTAAAAGACACATGAGCGTTTCAGAGATTCTGATGAATCTTTCCTCTGTGGGAATCACACGCCTTTTTTATTGCTCGTATAAAGAGGAAGATAATACACATTTCACCATCGCTGGTGTAAACAATCTAAGGAGAGCTTTCTAAGGATTACGGATTTAACAAGGCCTTTGTGCTGCCTAATTGCATTAGAATGCAGGACTTAGAGCACTACCCTAGCTAACCTGGGCACAGGGCTGATTGTACAGGGAGTGTCCCTGATGTCACAGTAACAGAGCCACACACAGAGATGAGCTTTCGCTCTCTCTGTCTCAAACACACATGCGCGGGCACACACACACTTTTCTATTCATATCTTTGTGGGGACAATCCAGTCATTTCTATGGTGAAAACCCTCATCCCAACCATGACAACATTAACCCCTACCCAGCCCTAACCGTAACCATAAGTAGCCAAACAAAATAGGAGACGTTTAGCATTTTTAGTTTTTTGATTGCAGTCACAGAATTTTATAAAATTTAGGTTATCCAAATGTCCCCAAAAGTAAGGAAGTTTCAGGATTTATCACACTTTGAAGACATTTTGGTCCCCAAATGTGATCTATGCAAACCCACACATACACACACACACACAGGCATAGTGGGGGTCTCCCTAACATCAGCATAGCTCAGCCACACACAGGGCTGCACACTCACACTCTGCACTGTGTGACACACTTTTCCTCCGGCACAAACAGGCACACAGACCATCCCTGCATAAACTCTCAGTACTCCGTGAGGTCCCGTTAGTATTCTAATCCTGCTCTCAGGAAAATATAAGCTTTAAAAATAACGCACAGAGTGGTCTTACTGCTTCTCATCTCCATCCAAGCACAGAGATGGTCTCTGCAGGTTGGCGTGACTAGTACCGCGTTGCATGCAAAGACTTAAGCAGAAAGCGTTTATTCATTCGTACGTTTTAAAAAGCAAACGCGCCCTGTAACAGACACCAAACTAAAATGTAAAGTCACCACGTTATTACTACATCAAGTTAAAACCAAACTGATCTTGTAAAATAGACTTCTATGATGAATGATTTCTAACTCAGTAGCCTAGAAACTGAATATATTAGATGTTAAGAAAAAGTTACATTTTGAGACCGCTCGGTACTGTTTTGATTATACAAGATTTAAACCGTGTCGGGTCTTCATAATATGCAATTATTGTTTTTTTCATGTTTGAACACAACCGTGTTTTGTGTGAAAATTCACAGAGGGGAAGCTGGCTAATGTTTGGGGCGACAGTTACCTAATTAGACCATAAGAAATTGAATCGTTAAATCATGCGGGTCATATAATTGCTGTTAATTTAACGCTTAGATTCTCCGTCATTAATTTCTATTCTTTTAAATGTAGTTTGGCAGCGACTCCTGAGCTAGAGAGTAACTGACTGTACGCGATGGCGGCTGGCCTCCAGAATGAATTACCACAGACCTTGCTGTCCAAATAACAAGACTCACATCATTTATGCATTATTAAGCCATGTAATTAAACGACCCAGAGTTTGCATATTACACTGTTAAGATAATGCGTCCCGCTTCTATTCCTACACGGCCGTCTGAGTCTCTGCGGAGTTTCGGTAATTCCACAAATTATAAGATAATTGTCACAAATGTTCTTTTGATTGGGGAGATTCCGCGAAGCAACGTAATCGCTTCCGTCACCATTTCTTAAAATATCCTTAAATGCTTTCGTTTTAAAATCTAACGTTTAAGACTATGAATGATCTTATTTAAAACGGATTTATTTGTAATTGGGGTCTAATTATTTTTAATTCTCTTAAGATTTTTCAGAACACACGCCAAATCACTACATATATTCTTTATGTAAACAGATCACCGAAATGTTTCCACGTATTAATTGCATGGTCACCTTTATAGAGCGAAGTTTATTTTACTGTCTTAATTGAACGACGGCGTCTAACCACAGAATAACTGTAGAAACCTGAAGCTCAGCATTAACTTTATTTTCTCCAACAGTGACTTTAAGCGGGCGCTGGAGGAAAAATGTCTGTCCCATAATGCACTCCGACGGAGGCTTTGTGCCGTACAGAGTCTATTATAAATGGACCCTTTAAAATAAAGAAGAAACGAAAGCTGCTGTGACGCGCCTTCTGTTGTTTCATTTTCTCCTCTCTATAGCAACCGGCAGCGACCCGGCAAAAATGTCCCTCTTTGAATAATGTCGCGTCCCTAAGAGCCACAGAGACACCAGCAGCTGTAGCGTCTGTGATGGACGTATCCCTCCAGCTCTAACCTCTCTCTGGTGTAATAAACTCATTTGTGTACATAAGAATTAATGATTATTGCCTGGAAAATGTTAAACATTTACAAGTATTACATACATATGTACAAGTATTAAGTACATATAAACAAGTCAAAATGGGATTAGGAGAATATCGACCTTATTATGAATTTATCTTGATCAGATTTGACAGACAAATAATTACTTAGCGTACTTTAGGGCAAAATAATTCTTATAAAATGTGTATACATGGAATCGGGCTTCATATGGAATGAACAACAGGTGGCTTATAATAGGCCTATTCAGGTGTAATGGTGGTGTGCGTAAGGCAGGCTGGCCAATACGTCGATCGCGATCGACCAGTATATCGCAAAGCTAGTGCGGGTAGATCGCGCGACGTCGCAAATTTTTTAGATGTTAGCCTATCATCTATATTATTGTTATGTTAGGTTACCGAAACAAAACGCGAATGTATTGCGAGCTAATACAAACCTCCAGCGAGCGAAGTGACCCAGCTAGCCTTCCAATTTATATATACTAAGAAAGGGATATTAAAACAATGGGTGGGGGAGCCGGACCAAGTAAGAAACCGTGTATTGTGCTGTGAGGGTTCACAAAATCAGTAACAAAATTATAACCAGATTTCCTGGTGTGAACACCAGGTCCTCTTCGCCCAATATAAGGCTATAGGTGAGATGTGAATTCGAACTAACTTTTTTCATTGAAGCATGAGCAACAATTAAATGACAGTACCAAGTGTAATTTTTCATGAAAACATCATTTGTAGAGTGGTCACAGATATTATAGAAATTCTGCACTACAAAACGTATAAGGTAAGACACACGATTCGACCCTCTAGCTAGCGCTTAGTTGTGTCTACTACAAATGTATAAAAATGTGCCTTAAAGTCAGGCAGCTAAACCCATGGCAGTTAATCACTGCTGTCTACCACCTTCACCATTCATTGCTTATTTCACCAGTGTGTGTATTTTGTGTACTGACAGCTAAGGGCGTAACTTTGGTTTGAACATCGCGGAGTGGCAGGGGGTGAAGTCTTCACCCCTTTAGGGTGAGACATGATTACTGGGGAGTTGTATTAAACAGTTTTGATTATTGGGGGGTTACGACCCCCACCATATCCCCGTAATTTACGGCCATGCTGACAACTAATTGTAGGCTACATTTTTATTAGGCTAGTGGCATTGCTTTCTTCAAACTTAGGGTTACCATACTTTACCATATACTTTTCATCAGAGGTATTAGCAATTCCGTTGTCAACTAAATTGAACTTCGTTATGGATTACCAAAGGGTAATCGCCATTTTTAGGAATTGCCTTCACTTCTGTGTTATCTGGGGTGTTTGAAGTGAGGACAAACGGGTGCTGGTACTCCCCTTCTTATTCAGTACCAGCGGATATTGAATAGAAAAACAAGAGGTGCTAGTCCTGCGTACAGGTGAGTATCTGACTATACTCCTGTCCCCACGTGGTCCTTACATCTACTTAATCTGACTATACTCCTTTCCCCACGTGGTCCTTACATCTACGGAATCTGACTATATTCCTGTCCCCACGTGGTTTTTACCTCAATGGTATCTTAAGGTATTCTCTTCCCTACGGGTTCTTTACTTCTACTGTATCTGACTGTACTCATTTTAAACAATAAAACTTCTATGATTTTCATTACACTTATTATGTAAGGCAATTTAGCTGCAATTTATAATGAGGAATTTCTGGGATACTGCAGAAAATTAGAAAAACCTCGCATAGATAAAATACAAGACTAAATATCCGGTGAATATCAAACATTGTGCAATGACATCATCGTCGTTTTGGCCATGGGCCATAGAGAACATACCATTAGTTTCAGTCCGTCGAATGGAATTATAATGAAACGTGTGTGCGTGTGCTTTTTAATGCCTGTATTTCTGTAACGTTTAAACGATTGTAAAAGTAAATTGTATGTTTTCTATTACATTCCCATTACATTTTTGGGAGGGGATCACCTTCACATAATCTGAATTCGATTTACTGGTCCAAGCCTTTTAAACAGTTTTCTGATAAGACCGCCGTCGCATTTGCAGGTTTCGATGACAGTTCCCTGCAGGTCTTTACCTGCGCATCTCGGACACTTTCCAGTCTCCCTTGTTGACAGGAATGCTGCAGAAGTCACAGTATTCCTGGAGAGAATGGAGGAGGCTCGTAAGAAATCCGGAGTGACCAATGAGATGGTTGGTGTTATGGGTTACTGCATATATCAACTATTTCTGGCCAATAAAAACCCGAGCAAGGCGGAACTCAGGTGCGCGCCGCTGCGTCCTCCTGGCGAAGAGCCTGGTAAACGCCTGTGGCAGAAAGTAACTGTCAAATGCGCGGCTCATTTAATAAGAGCAATCAGTCCAGCTCCGGGAGTCATGGCGACTACAGCGTCCAGTCATTACAATGTTCTCACATCCAGCTCGTCCATCGTGCACTCGGAACCCGGGAGCATGCAGCAGGCAACCGCGTACAGAGACGCGCAGAGCCTGTTGCAAAATGATTATACAGCGCATAGCAATAGTCATCCGCTGAGCCACGCACACCAGTGGATAAGTGCGCTCTCACACGGGGACGGGACCCCGTGGTCCTCCAGCCCACTCAGCGAGCAAGACATAAAGCCCTTGGTGCAGGGTGGCAGAGAGGAGCTGCACAGTTCAAACAGTCTGCAGCATCAGCTGCGACTGTCTCACACGGTGCACCAGCCGCATGGGAACCATCATGACGCAAGGGCATGGAGAACAACCACAGCCGCGCACACACCGAGCATGGCAACGACGAACGCGCAGACCCTTGCTTATTCCCAGCCTGGTTTCACCGTGAACGGCCTGATTCCAAGCGGCGGACAGGGTATGCACCATCACACGCTGAGAGATGCACAGGAAGACCACCACAGCCCCCATCTCAGCGATCACGGCCGGCAGCCGTCCCAACCACAGAGCCATCACGATCACTCAGACGAGGACACGCCGACCTCTGATGACTTGGAGCAGTTTGCTAAGCAATTTAAACAACGGCGAATCAAGCTAGGATTCACGCAAGCCGACGTCGGACTGGCCCTGGGAACCCTTTATGGAAATGTCTTTTCTCAGACTACGATCTGCAGGTTCGAGGCTCTTCAGCTTAGCTTTAAAAACATGTGCAAACTCAAACCTTTGCTGAACAAGTGGTTGGAAGAGGCGGATTCCACCTCGGGGAGTCCGACTAGCTTGGACAAGATAGCTGCACAGGGGAGGAAGAGGAAAAAGCGGACCTCCATAGAGGTAAGCGTCAAAGGGGCTCTAGAGAGCCATTTCCTTAAGTGCCCAAAGCCCGGGGCGTCGGAGATTACTTCACTCGCGGACAGCCTGCAGCTGGAAAAGGAGGTTGTAAGGGTTTGGTTTTGTAACAGACGCCAGAAAGAAAAACGGATGACGCCTCCCGGAGGACCGCTGGGAGCAAACGAGGATGTTTATGGAGACACGCCGCCGCACCACGGGGTCCAAACGCCTGTGCAATGAACAAATATGAACCATTAATACATTTGTATTATGTTGTTTTGTCCCTATACTGATCCACGATGTGGACTGTCCAGTACAACAGCAGATGCTATGATTATGTCTGATCACCAAGGGGAACACTTATGCCTTGCAGTAAGAAATCTGCAGAATATCAGCCGCGCAGAAGAACACTTTGCTTGAAGAACTAAGAGGGAAAATGTCCTGTGAAGATTCCCATCACTGTGACACTATGGCTCTGTTGTTACTGGCGTATGCGTAAACCTGACCTTTGTGCTTCGCTATGCGTTTTCTCAGTTCAGCTCAGTGTTATTTTGCAGTATGCTTACAGATGCTTATGGCAGCTCGCGTTACTTACTGTGCTCTTATCCCGTGTTGTGCGGGGTGCAACAACAGCGGCATTTACCACGTAAACGCCATCTTTACGCTTTCAGGAAAAGCGGCTGGGGTTGAGCATTGCCTGGTCCGGGCGTTTGGAATGATCTCACCTGACAGTCATGATCCAGTTGATCTTTTCAGATATATTATTATTATTACTATTATTATTATTATTAATTATTATTATTATTATTATTATTATTATTATTATTGTGTTGACATGTAACCAGCAGACTTACGTGACGAGACGCGTCCCTTAATTGCCCGTAATTGCTGAGATGTGTTCTCGCAGCCAGTGTCGCACACAGTGAAACAAAGAGTCCCAAAGAGCAGCTCGCAGCCACGCGCCAGCGCCCGGTCGGTCCCCGCGTGCAGGCGCGCGCTGGCGCAGTCTGCTGAGATTTGGAGCCGCGCTTGTAAATATTGTATATTTTCAGCAAATCCATGCCGTTGTTTTCGTCTCATTGACGCTCTTTAAGAGATTTTTTTTACAATACTGTAAAACATATTTAACTGACTGTAATTATTTTTTTTACCTAAATTGTTTAACATAATTTTATATTAGGTTTTAATACACTGTGTTTTTATTTACAACGACAATGTTACGCATTCTTTACGCATCAAAATGTATCGGCACTCCTGATTTGTTTTAAAATACGGTTTTCGTTAGATGCAAAAAATATTTTTGGCTTGAACGCGTACAGTATTGACAGTAAATTTCCACGTTCCTTGGACATGAATTCCGCCAATGTGGACAAAAATGTTTAAAGTGAAAGTTTGCAAAGAGAGACGGCAGCACGGATGTAAAAGGCCGGCAGACAGAAACAAGCCTTTACCAGGTTCTCATACAAGGGCGCTGTACTACTGCAGATTTTTGGAATTTGTATATGTGTACATTTTCATATAATTCCTTTAATAAAGGAAAAATGACATTGAAATACATTTTATTTGATCAGTCAATAGTTGGAAGCAATATATTTCTTTGCCTGTGCTTTTGACATTATTATTATCAGTGTTATTATTATTATCTTGCTGCTGCTGCGGTTGTTTTGGTTGTTACTGCGGGTATTGTTATTAATATTTAGAGACCCAAATTGTTAGTGGTTCTATAGCGGGACAAACATGACCAGCATTACTTTTATAAGAACGGGACTGTAATTTATTTCAAACTATCTTTGAAATATGAAACCCGTGATATTTACTGGGATGTACTGACGCTGAAAGCTACTATCAAAGTTAAGCTTATGGGCAAAGCTTACAAATTATTTCCCCAATTCTCCGTTTTATAGCTTTTTGAGTAAATATATACAATTATATACGCGTGTGTGTGTATACACACACATACACACACATATTCCCAATAATGTGAACCTTTATCACTGTGATATCAGTTATTTCTTTGTAGTTTGCTGAATTACTTAGGCAATTTATTATTTAATTACCCGAAAAAGCAAATCACATTTGATAGATTTGATTTTTTCAAAGTTCTGTCTTTGTTCAGTATATCTACATTACAAGTGGAAGGATACTGTTACCATCATAATTGCCTGCATAATATAAGAGCTGCACAATTAAAAAAACACTCATGAAATAAAACATAATTATTTTCTTTAACCTCCGAGAACAAACGAATGTTTTATTTATTTATTTGACTTGTGGTAATGCGATGTTTCCATTGCCGGACATGTTAAATAGATGAGTCGGTTGTGGAATGCTATTATGAGTTTAGTCGATCGCTAAATCTCATACGGATGTTCATCGTTGCTTTGTAACAGTATTTTTTTGTTTTATATGCACTATCATTCTAGCTGTCTCTAGCACTTTTGCAATGATGCCGATATCAATAATATTGTATTACCACCTTTTTGTATCGCTGCGTATTAAGAGACAAAAATTAAGATTGTTTTATCGTATATATTTTAAGGAGTTTTATTTTTCTGAATGGAACTTACTTATCGTCTTAAAGGATACCACTGTCATTCATATGTTCACGAATCATGTGGGCCTAATATTTGCATATTTTACAGCAGCTCACTCTAAAACTACCAATGATAT
>JAODKL010000039.1:16493672-16513792 GCA_026780765.1 Petrocephalus schoutedeni
ATACAGGAAGATAGCTTTGATTTGGGTGCTTAAATCGGGTTATAATTTACGATTAGTAATATGGAATTATGCCACTAAATCGGGTACATCCAAAATGAAAAGAATGTACGTTGATTGTGCCAATGAAAGTGCATAATGTCACGAATGATCCATAAACCTGTTTCTTCTTTAGCTTAACAGCCCACTGGATGACAATTTAAACTGTGCTTTAACGACAGCACCCACCACCCCAGTGGATTGGCACAGTGTCTGTGCTTAAGGTATGTGTGGTGAGGCCACCTCACACCCCAGGCAAGATAGTGCTTCTGTATGAACATTAACGCCTAACCTATATTAGAACAAATTATAAATAACCTGACGATTATAAAGCCTTTGACAGATATATGCATTATGTAGTTCTGAAAATAATTGGTCTATAAACTCAGAAATAATATAAACTGTACCAAAATGTTCCATAACAAATATTCAGCACTGTTATAATAGTATTCCTACGGCGAAACAAGAATATTATATTATTAAAATAAATGTCATCTACAAGTCATTGTATACATCGGCCTCTATACTTTACTGGCGAGGAAAAAACAACAAAACTTTTGTCTTTGGAACGAAAGCATTTTACTTGGAAAATTAGTAGGGCAAGTCTTATAAGTATAAAACGCAAAAAGAATTCTGAGCACATCGGAAAGACCAATAAGTGGGTATAATAGAAAAATATGTAATATAATTAGGGTTAGACAGATAACAATGTGGCATAAAATGCTAAATCAGATTATATGACAACACTGACAGATTGATGGCTATGTAAAGTGAACTTAAAGGCCTGTTTATTTGGAATATTTATTTGGATATTACATTTTTTCGTCTGTAATATTTTCATAATCTCATTAAAATAGGCTATACTGCGTCATGCGTAGACAACTCGTAAACAGTATTTAAAGTACTTAAAAAAACACTTCATGTCTCGACAGTTACTTTATGCACCATAAGAGCCATAAAGTTGATGCTATCGAAGAAATTAATTCTGGAAACTGCATTCAGTAGCCTAACAGTTTTGGTGCCACTAAACATAACCAAAAACGGAATACGCATATAGCGTCCAGAAAAGCATTATAGAAGCTTTGAACATGGCCGCATTTATCAGGGGCGCTTTATGTGCGCAACAGCATACCGAAAATAAAGATTTAAATATTCTCGCTCATTAGCAAATCTTTGACCTGGTGCGGGATTACCCGCGCCCTATGCTGTCTAGAAGGGTATCGACTCGCTGCTTATGCGTGTTCAGGGGGCTTCACCGGCACGCAGAAGCAGGACCTCTTTGTTCTTCTCTTCAGAATACTGGCACCTCTCACTATCTCTTGGTTCTGAATAACAAGGGGAGTTCCAGCACCTGTTTTTCTCCACTTCAAGGACTGCTTACTGGAATGCACAATGTCTTAATAATAGTAAACACTGGCATAGCATTTGTATATGCTGCAGGATCAGTACACACTTCCATAATGTCAATGCATGCTTCAGTATCTCTACATATATTGTCTTAATATCAGTACGTACTGCAGTATCGTTACCCACTCCCTTTATATCAGGACACATTGTCTTTATATCAGTACATACCGCGGAATCAGTCGGCTGAGTGCTGCTTTAATATCAGTACACACTGCTTTGATGTCAATACATACTGCAGGATCAACACACTTCCTTAATATTAGTACATACTGCAGTATTAGTACATATAATCTAATTAACCGTACGTATTGCTTTAATATCTGCTCGGCTGCTACTGTACGTTAGGTTTTAGGGAGAAAGAAGCTGAAGTGGTCTCCCCACATATTACGATCAGAAGCAGCTACGCTGCGTGTGGGGCGCTTGTGGCTTACTCTAAAACGTGAGTATATATCCTCGTTACAATCCATTTTGCTGCACAAATAGGCTACTGCTTAGAATTTGTGACCCAGCTTACTACTACCTCTTCCGTGATGGATATATAGCTGTTGTTGATAATAATCTGTTATTTTCCAGGTAAAGCTCTTGATGTCCACGGCCACTATCTTCCCTATTCACGCTGGGCATAAAGAACCTTAAAAGCAGCTAATGGGGGCTCACATGGGGTACTGACGAGCCTTGATGGTGGTTCCGTACTTTCTGGTGAACATAAATGAGCAAAAATAGGATATTGATAGCTCGCCATAAATAACACAGAGTGCTGTTTTATTATTTAGGAATATTTGACCTTTTTGCGTAAATCTTAAAGCACTCATTTGGCGCCATCTAGCGAGAAATTTTATGAACGTCAATTCTCAGCTCAGACCCTACCGTGGTCTCTCCATGGTTTCCACAGACATCTTTTTGTCATTTTGTCAAATGGTATCCTTGGTACCTTACTTAGCAGGTAATCAAAATGAAAATAGACAGATCATTATAAATTCTTATAAGGCATAGCTTCCGGTATCTGCTCAGGGTTAGGGTTAGGGTTAGGGTTAGGGTTAGGACGACGACCATGCTTTCATGGGGCCCAAAATCTCTAGCAGCACTCCTGATTACGTGTACATTATAAAATTTTGCCCCCCTGATAAATTGTCACCTTGGGTCTCTGGGTTGGGTCGCCACTTTCAAGAAACATGGGTGCCACAGAATTTGTTGGTACATTTTGCCCGCCCCCCCTCCCCCCGAATCTGCCAGGGTATCAATACCTCTCCTGGTTATGATGTTATGAGCAGGTATGATGGTTTCAGTCCCAGAAATTAAACAGTTTTCAAATGAAAAGCCGCCAAACTAGAGGTAAAAAACTCTTAAAAGCTGACCATCAGTCTAATCAAATTTTCAGCCACGTGTGCAGCTCAGGGTGCCAGGGGTGGTGCTGGGGGCCAGGAGTCCCCCGCAGACAAGGTAAATAAATGTGAAGGAGAAACTGTCAGAGAGGATGACAATTAGGCTGTAGAGGCACTGTAGAGCCACACCAGTAAAACTGGAGTAGGTAGGTGATCCTAATATTCACAGTTTTTAACAGAAGTCATGTCTCCGTTAGTTATTTTAGAGATGTCTTGGAAAGGGTTTGGAAAGCAGAATACTGCCATTGTCCTGCTGAAATCAGGCTGGCGTTTAATGCAGGAGCTGCTCTGAGCCGTGACACTCGATGCCTCGGAGCGTGATACGCGTTTCAGGTTTCTGTCAGCTTCCAGGAGCTTGCTTTAATGAGCAAATGTGTTCTAATCAGAGCTCGGCGGCTCAGTAACAATGCAGACACTGTGCTTGCCTGTGCGGTGTCTGAAGCAGCCCTGCAATGCCGGACCACAGAAAATCAACACCAAGGAGAGGACCGCAAATCACAGCACAAAGTAAAATGCTCACTAAATGAAATATTTCAAAGGGCCCCGGCAGGTCTGTGCCTGATCAGCTATGTGCCACGGATGGCGGCCCACAGG
The DNA here is from genome assembly GCA_026780765.1 of Petrocephalus schoutedeni. Taxonomy (NCBI): domain Eukaryota; kingdom Metazoa; phylum Chordata; class Actinopteri; order Osteoglossiformes; family Mormyridae; genus Petrocephalus; species Petrocephalus schoutedeni. The sequence goes on from JAODKL010000039.1 coordinate 16,497,092, forward strand.
AAGGCATGAAAGGTCCTTCGTCTGATGTGCACGCCCTCGGTTTATCGCCCGTACTGCTGTTATCCTGAAAATGCAGGATTAGTGGACACAGGAAATCAACACTAGCTCATACATATCAGGCTAATGGACAGAAACGATGGATACCTCCGGAAATCGAAAACGTGTTTTTCTTTAGAAATGAACATTACACATTACATTACACAGCCGCAGTGGTAGTGCTTCTGAGGGTGACCCGTCCTGTATGGAATGCAGACCACGGTTGGGGGGGTTGGTGTCTCACCTGCCCTTGGCTGTGCTGTCAGCTGTAGTGTCAGTTATGGTGCTGCCTGCCTTTGCATTGTGCCAGACAGGCTGCTGATGCCATTTTGCTTTTATCTTCTTAGCAGGTGCTGCTTACGAGCGGCTTTCCAGGCCTCGGCACAAGCCAGGATCCGAAATACAAACTGTGCTTGTGTACGAGTGTGTATGTGTGTGTGAATTCCTGACATACCGTGCATGCATATCGCTGAGGGCTGTGAAGTACAGTACATGCATCACAGGACTGATTTTAAATTATTATTGTTTGTTTACAAAGCACTAAAAGGTCTCAGGCCTAAATACATTGCTGATCTACTTGAACAGTATGAAGCATCCAGACCCCTGAGGTCATCTGGGAAAGGCTTACTCAGTGTTCCCAGAATCAAGACCAAGCAGGGTGAAGCAGCGTTCAGTTTCTATGCTCCCCGTTTGTGGAACCAGCTTCCTGAAGACCTGAGGTCTGCTGCAAGTGTCAAGTCATTTAAATCAGGGCTTAAAACACTCCTATTTACTGCAGCTTTTCCATAAATTAAATGTGTTTAATCATACTCTGTCATTACAATGTAAGTTCTTTTCAGTTATTTATTTGTTTAATTTATTTTTTAAATTGTATTATTTCTTTTTTACTTATCATTGAAATGTGATTTTAATGTTTTTATTTGAATGTATTCTTGTCTTTGTAAAGGAATTTGAATTGTCTGAATTGTGTTATATACAGTAAATAAACTTGCCTTGCCAATGTGTAGTCCTTTTCTGGAATATACAGCTGCTTCTTTTCGTATTTCCACTTATGTCAATTTAGTGCCAACTTCCCCCTGTGCCCACCTGACCCAGCCACAGGATGTCTCACACGGTTACCTACAGCCACAGGATGTCTCCCACGGTTACCTACAGCTGCACGATGTCTCACACAGGTACGTACAGCCACACGATGTCTCACACAGTTATGTCCAGCTACACGATGTCTCACACAGTTACGTACGGCCACACGATGTCTCACACAGGTACGTACGGCCACACGATGTCTCACACAGGTACGTACGGCCACACGATGTCTCACACAGTTATGTACGGCCACACGATGTCTCACACAGGTACACAGGGTCAGAATGAAGCTGAAGCCTGGTCAACATTATGGTAATGAATCATGACACAGTTCAGCGGCAACCAGTGGAAATGTAGAGTTACTCCACTGCAGAGAGCTCAGCAGAACACAGGCATGAAAACTTAGGTTCCGACCAAACACTTCCCAAGCACAATGGAGGGGAAGGTGTATGGAATGTCACCGGGGCATATACCATGAGACAAAATGTCTCCACATGGCTTCACACCTCTTGACACAGTAAAAAATGCCTGTGGCATAAATCTATGCATTTAAAAAAAAACCCATGTAGACGTGCATTTTTATACCATGTCAACATAATCTCATGAGCTTTGACAAATAGTATCCTATCGGCAGTCGGCACAAAGATATAAGCTACACGCTTGTTTGCTTTGTGGCTGCTTTTTGAAGTTCTCAGAGCCTGGCATTCTGAGCGACCTTGTCCCCGCCCACTCCATAACGTCAGGGGGCGTCGCAGGCAGGGCAACCAGAGCGAATGCTGACGCTCTCGCCTCCCGCGGTTTGAACGCAGAGTCAGTGTCATACTTCTTATTACGTATATCTACCTTCCCTCACCATAGCAGCACAGAGCCAAGAAGCTGACACTGCAGCTTGACCAGGTGATTCTGCTTGTCCTTAGAGTAACTCACACTGCCAGTGAAAAGTTTCTTCAGTGAACAGAATCTGTTATTTTGAATGCAGCTCAGTGTTTGTAAAATATGTTGTTGCTCTATGTACTGTACAGCACAATTATCAGTAACTAGCAGTTTAATGAGCTCTGGAACTGTTCCAAGATCACAGTTTTGGTTACGCCAGTGAGACTGTGTTCCAGCATTCATCTCCATGCAGAGATGGAGTCACGTATGGGCCCCCCACCCCCCGCCACACTCACAGTGCCATCTACCTTCAGGTAATGATTGTGCATGGAAGCCATTACAAGGAACACTGAAATGAAGGTCTGCATGTGCTGGGAGTTTCTGTGAAAGTAAGACCCGGCAGTCTTTTAAATACAAGGTTGTGTGCATGTTTGCACGTGCGTCTATAGTACTGGCCCAACTGCGTGCATTATGCTTAAGTGAAATAATATAACGAGATGCCTGCTTATTTACTTTACAGATGTTTTTCCCAAACCAACATACATTTGAGAAAGTAGGGACAGACAAACCCTGGAGCAACTGGGCTTAAGGGCCTAATGGTAAAGTCACTCTCTTGACTGTGGGATTTGAACCAGCAGCCTTCCCAGGTAGTGTCCTAACCCACTGAGCCATACATCACCACTATATAGAGAAGGTCATGCCTATGCAAGTGTCACCAGCAATGGCACACAAAGACACTGATGACAGCAGCGATGCAAATAGTTGCCATGGAAATCCACCACACCCTGTGGAGACTGGGCTCCATGCCATAGGGTGTAGGGATACAGCCGGCCGCGTGGTGTAACATTATAAAGAAGTACCACTTTAACTCACCTGAAGGAGGCTAAGGTGGGCTAAGAGCCATACGAATGGAAAAGCTGGTTTGAAGCTGTTCCCTCGGCGCCCTGCCAGCTGAGATAATCGCTTCCTTTATTACATGTTCACTGGCCATGAGCCTCACCCCCGACACGCGTCGCTGAGCTGGCCAGCCCTTGTGGGGAATAATAGAGGCTGATTTAAATCCCCAGTCATTCCTGGCTGAAATGGACCCGGGCTGCCCGGTTTAGATCTCGGTGGTGCTGCCAACAAAGCTCGCCCCTCATTGTTGGCATCCAGAACCATAACTGGCCCTCTGTCCCGAGCATGTGACTCTACCATAACAGGCGCGTATTCTCCGTGTCTGCCTGTGGTCTGGCTGGCCTCTCTAGGCTTCTCTTATTTCTCTTATTGCTTAAGGCAGCTGAGTATGATATGAGCTGTTTACTCTGCGAGTAACGGGCTGGATTAGCACCTGGAATCCAGCGCCGATATAGAGTTTCAGGAGATTCTGCCAACGTCCCGTTCACAAGGAGGGCAGGACAGAGAGGGAAATGTGGCACACTGTTCAAACCAGCAAGTCTGCCCAGCGTCACCAATTACTGCACCTGTGGGGTTACTGAGGAATTAGCAGGTAGAGAAAAGACCCTGACGACTGTGTAAGTACAAGGCACAGTGACCCACAGACCACTACATCATACAGAGTGACCCACAGAGTAACATAGACCACCCCATCATATATAGTGACCCACAGAGTAACACAGACCACCAAATCATATAGAATGACCCAGAGAGTAACACTGGTGATTGTACTGGAGCCAGTCAGGTTGGGCTTCCTGAGGTTTGACCTGGCACACTTGGCCATAGCCCTAGCAGACATCGAAACAGAAATAACTCCAGAACCTGTCGATAACCACATCACAGCAGATTAAAATCAATAGAGAAATCATTACCTCAGCGAACCTTAGTATTCAAGTCCAAACCCCAGTTGGTGTGCAGAGAATAACTTCATGAGTTTTTATGTGACCAGAAAATCTTGGTTAATCAGTGTTAATCAGTGAGAATGGGTGTTTTGGAAGGTAAGAGATTAGCAAAACACTGCATTTTGGGTAAAATTGTCACAGCTATATTTAATTAAATAATTACTATGAGTAAAGTCACTTGCCTGTGGTTAGGGTACATTCATAGGGCGTCGTCAGTACATCGTCTTTAACGGGTTCACTTCATGTACAGCTCTGCACGTCTGTGCATTACAGTATAACTCTGGGTCCACGGAGCAGTCAATGTGCACAACATTAATTCTGTAATATGGCTTAAAAAACAGTATTGATATGTACAAGGAGATGACACAGCACAAGTCCAGATGACCTCTGGCCCTTGAGTGCTGCAATTTGCTGATGCTTTTCCATCATGGTTCCACGCTCAAGAATGGCGATATGGGCGGAGCATGCAGTGGGACAAGGGGGAGGGGGGTGTCCCGAAATTCCAGCCGAAACCCCGAACCCAAACACCACCTGCTGCCCAAACCACGGGCTCTCTGAGAAGCCTATCGGTAACCTGCTGCCCACACTGTAACTGTTCACATGACACAGTGAGATATCTTTACCCTGAATCCTTCAGTCCTCATCGCCAGAGCACTGTTGTTGGGGCAGGTAGTCAGTTTTACAATGAAGATAGTCACAATCCTATAACATCTTACATAGACCACGCAAAATTCACAGGAGTAACAGCCAGGGTTAAAAAAATGGACATGAAGATGCACTCAAGTAACACAGTAATAGACAGAGTCTGTCCAAAGAAAAACACCACTCCGTGGTTTAAAATAAAATCCAGTTACAGGAGAAATGTGATTTCTTGCACAGAAAGAGAGAGATACACTTCCGTCTTCACCCTGGAGGAGCAGATGTGAGCGCTGCCCCTTGGGGGCGCTGCTGGGTGTGACCCCGTTAATGGTTTGCCAGGTGTTTATTAACATAGCATGCTAGCTGACCAGCATTTTCCCCCATCGACCTGAGAAACACAGAAATATTCTCACTCTGCCGGGCACAATTTCAACAGAAGTACAAGTTACTTTGTGTAAAAAATAAAATAAAAAATCACCTTATTTTTTCTCCCAGAGATTAAATCTGGTGCAAAAATATAACGAAATAATAAATAGATCATTAGTCTGCTGTATCTGAGTAGGAGAGTCATAGGTGTCTGAAGATGTACAGGGCTGTGCGAAGACATGCAAAAAGGGGGTTTGCACGCACACGCAGACACGCATCCACAGAGCAGTCAGGGGAGGGGCCACAGGGGGACCAAGCGTGACGGACATGTAGTGACGCTCTAGGGCCGCCCACCATGCCGCCGGGCCAGGCAGAATGCCAACTGCGAGGTTCAGGCAGGCATTTGCACCAGCGGGTCCAGTATTGAATGGGCCCTGCACCAATGAGGTATGCCTGACCCAATGCCCAAAGCGACGCATCAGATCATCCTGATAGCGTGCTGGCACTACAGGACTACGCTCTAGAAACCCCAGCAGGGTGGGTAGTGTTTAAAGAAAATCTACATGTCACACAAACATGAAATCAGAGCATGCGTAACAATGCGACAGTGACAGGGTTACTGGGGAACACAGCTCTGTGAGGGGGATGGGGGGCGTCCCGTGGGGGTTGGGGGGGGGGCAGGGGCGTCAGCCACCGCAGCATCCCTGGACCTCCCTTCCTCTGTTTGTGACTTCTTCTACAAGGTCCACGCTACATGTATGTACACTTTCCCATTAGCAGCGATCTAAAACCTGGCAGGGTGGGCATGCAGCATCTGGGACGTGCTGTGAAGATGCGCCTCCACGCAGACGCAGCTGTAGCTGTCCATGTGCCGAGTCTGCCCAGGGGACGGCGAGACAACACCGTCATCAACATCATCTGGGCTTCGGCGAGATATTCAGGCCTCCAGAGGCCCGCGGCCCGTCCAGTCTCGGCCCAGGGTTAACATTTCAACACCTCGTGGTCGGAGGCCTCCGAGTCCAGCTCAGAGTCGAAGATCGAGTGGGTGGTGCCGTCCGTGTCAGGCGAGTGCGAGCCGGGCAGGCTGTTCCCAGACACTTCCTCCCCGAAGGTCTCAGTCCGGGAGTACAGGCCCAGATCCAGCAGTCTGGATGGTGAGGAGCTGGATTCGCTTGAGCCGTCATAATAGAAGTCATCAATGTCCACGTACCACTCGGGCCAAAACTTCCGACGGATCCGCTCGCAGTACATGGCCAGGTTAATGAGCTCGCCTGTGGAGAAGGGACAAGTTACCTGCTGTCTGACATGGTGTTGCTCTCTGCAACACCAGAGTGTCCAGCTAACGATGCACTAAACCCACATCTGTGCATTTAAAGATGAGCTGGCTCGATGGCCTTGACGTAATCGTAATAACATTACTGCCAATACCATCTGTGATGACCACATACCGCCTTAATTTTCTTGCCACTGTACTAGAGTGCCACCTAGTGGAGCATACCTAACTTTACGAGTGACATGCTTCCAGCGTGCGTGCTCATGGAAGTTTTACTTAAACAAGCACGTTCTGAGGGTAGAATAAAAAATTATTGGTTTGCAGAGATAACCAATCAGATTGTAGAGGAGGTAAGTTCAAGTAACTAGAGGAGGTGGGACCAAGACATCTGATTGGTTGGTCTGACATCTTACACAAGATCTGATTGGTTATCTCTCTGAACCAAAACTCCCATGAGCTTCCAATGCTTCCAGGTATTCTTATTGTCTCTGTGCATGTTTCCTGGTCTAAGTAATACTGACTGACATTTCCATCATGACTCACAAGTGATTAATAACGTATTTGAAATGAAGTACATTTTTAGTTATTCAGCAGGCACTTTTATCCAAAGTGGTGTACACTCGAGAATGCAGGGTCAGGCAGTCCCTGGAGGAATTGGGGGTTAAAGGCATTACTTAAGGGCCCAACAGTGACATCGCTCTGCCGACCCTGCGACTTGAGACACTTACCTTCTGGTCACAAGCACAGTGTGCTAACCTGCGGGGCCACACGCCAGCCCCAGGTACAGGGCACTTCACAAACTTGCATGTTATTCTTGTGCAGCCACTATGCTTTTCTGTATTATTCCAGTTTTAGTATATGTGTTGCCACAGCAAGTATGGCATGGATGTTTTGGGCGGGAGTGACAGAAGGCTGCGTCACCTTTGATGAGCCGTTCTGGCCGAGTGCCGGGCAGTGTCCACATTGCCTGGGCGAGGTGGCCGAACACGGTGGCGTCCAGCGTTGACAGCTTTGGTCCCATGATATACTTCTTATCTCCTGAAAAATGGGTAACATTAAATCTCATTGATGATGGCCTGAATGTGCCCCCACAAACCACCACCAAACAACTAGTACCCTATACACACAATAATGTCCTGCCCTTACACTCTGTCTGCATACATTCATGCCCCGCCCACACACTCATACCCCGCCAGCATACATTCACGCCCCGCCCACACACTCAAACACTCATACCCAGGCTGCACATGAGTCACACAATCATACCGCAGCCCTAACCCACCCAGCAGTGTGGCCAGTGTCCGCATATCTTTCTCCATCAGGGTGTAGACCTCCTCTTTAGAGAAGCGTCCAATACCATGGCCATACATCTCCCGCCTCACAATGCCACCGGTCAGATGACTCAAGATCCACTTCAGGAGGTCACTTAGGGGCCCACTAACTGCCAGCATCTTCTGAGTCTCTTCCAGGTTGTCCACCCACTGGCAGTATGCGATGGTCCTACATCCAGAGATACAAAACAATATTCACCCACCATACTGATCACATAATTATGTAAATGCTGATTTTCACTCCATCACAGAGACACACACAAATACTGTATGTCAATACCGATTTTCAGTCTATCTCAGACAAATAAATTTGTCAGTATCGATTTTCACTCCATCATACACGTAAACATGTCCGTGCTGATTTTCATTCCATCACCCAAATAAATATACAGTGCTGATTTTCACTCAATCATCCACATTAACATGTTAATAGTAGTGCTGTCAAACGATTAAAAATTTTAAATCAGATTAATCACAGGGTTGCTGTGGATTAATTTCGATTAATCGCAATTAAAATATCATTCATTTTTAATATATATTAATCGCATTTCATTTTGCATGAACAAACAGACTCAAGAAAAAAGGGAATATTTATGCACTTAACATGTTTATTGAGCAAAAAGTGCCTAGCGACAAATCTAGCAACACTCCTGACAAACCATAGCTACTTTCTGTACAACGTTGTCATCAATATGGAAATGAGCTGAGCTCCCTGCTACTACGCCCAGTGTCCTGCAGAGTTGTGGCACCTCGTCGAAACATGTTTCCGTAGTGTAAACCGACAGTTATGTCTATCGATAAGTACCGAGCAAAGCTACCTAAAGACACACAATTTTCATTTACTAATGACAAAAATGTCTCCACTTTACTGTTTAATTGGTGCTTACTATTAATAAAATAAGTGTGTCACTGGACAATGCCTGTTTACAAACTTGCTAGATAATAAGCAAAGAGTATGGATAAAAAGTAGCTGCATTTTTGCAGAAGGGAAAATGTTTTACATGTAATTGTGATTAAACATTTAATTAAAAGGACTGCAGTATAATTACAGTTCCTGGCCTCATCTTCCCTGCCTGAGAATTGAAATGCTTTGAACTGATTAAATGTTTCATTCAAAAACTCATTTATTGACACAATTGCTTTTCCACGACATGGATGATGGAATGAGCATCTCCTGCAGTATCCATGGACTTCCAAACCAACAGCTGAGGGAAACGCTGATTGGGTATTAACCCATAGGGGTATCTCGGATCCCGTCTGAATGTTAATTCATCAGACACACCTCTATATTTTTGAGGGGTATTAAGTTTTTCCTACATGCATGCAGTCCATTTTTTGGTGATCACACGTCCAATGTAGCCTTGCCTACTTGTAATTTTATGCTGCTGTTACCCATCTGTTTCTCGCATCGACCAGTTGCTCCATTAGAGAAGCCTAAATGCATGCCACTGATGTACTGAGCTGTTGTTTTTGCACCTGAGGCCTTCTTGTTAGCTGGAATGAGTCTGGCCATTCCCCCCTGGCTCTCATTAACAAGGTGTTCTGAACAACAGAACAGCCACTGACTTTTGGTTTATTGCACCATGATATGTGGACTCCAGACACACGAGACTCCTGAGATGCTGGCACCACCGACAGTTACACCAAGCTTAAATCATGGCACTCTAATGCTCAATCGAGCAGCAGCTAGACTTTCTGTGTTTATGGGTGGGTCCCTAATGCTTAACAGAGCAGTAGCTGGACCATTCCACCCTGCCTGTGTTTGTGGGTGGGTCCATGATGCTAAAATCGAGCAGCAGCTGGACCTCTGCACCCTGCCTGTGTTTGTGGGTGGGTCCATGATGCTTAATCGAGCAGCAGCTGGACCTCTGCACCCTGCCTGTGTTTGTGGGTGGGTCCATGATGCTTAATTGAGCAGCAGCTGGACCTCTGCACCCTGCCTGTGTTTGTGGCTTTTACTGCTAATATGATGACAACAATGGGATTTGGTTCAAGACATCTGCATATTTAACAACAAATAAAGAAATGAAATGACGAGAGTAGCTGTAACCCCCAGCTCACCAGTAGAAGTGCTCCTCCACCATCTTGGTGATGGCCCGGGACACGGCTCTCTCCTGGGGGTTCAAGTTCTTGTTAAGGTTCACACCCAGCTTCTCCTCCAGGAAGTCAATGATGAATTCAGTTCCTGACACTTCTTCATGGTTGTACTCAATCCAAGGCATCTGGCCTTGAGGGGAAAGCTTCCCATCAAAGTAATTCTGCAGAGACATAGGCAGCTTAGTTGGTATAGTGACCAGAAGCACAGAGAGCTTCACACAACACAGTGCCTTCTGAAGCTTCTCACAATCACCAAAAGATGAGAGCATCTACAGACTAAGCGAGTTAGACATGCATATATTCCCCACACAACCCCTGATGCACTACACTGCTGTCACTAGCTGTCCCAATGGCATTTGTATTTATGCACCTAGCAACAACAGCACCAATGAATAACATCCACATTGCCTGAACAGAAACAATACCTTAACAAACAATCTGTGCTACCTGAACATATGCAATACCTATACTCAAAATCTCCACAACCTGATCACATACAACACATGAACATAACTCCATACTCAACATCCGCACTACTGGAATGCATACAACATTTAACAATCCTCCACGTTCAACATCAACACAACTTCAATGCATACAACACTTTAACAACACTCCATACTCATTGTGCCCGTGTCGTGAATCAGAATTTCATTCTTAGCCTGATGATCTGGTCATATTTAAGGTAGTCTAGGTAAAAAGTAAATGAAAGAAGATATAGTCCATTTAAACTGCAATACCTTAAATCCAACAAGTTATCTAGCTAACCAACACTCACACACCATTCACACCTTTGGGCAATTCGGTAACTCCAATTAACCTTGGCATGTTTTTGAACTGTGGGGAGAAACTGGAGCACCCAGAGGAAACCCCACAATGACACAGCGAGAACATGCAAACCAATCAAATTGAGTTAATAGAGTAATAAGGTCAAATAAAGTTATTATGTCCAAAAGGGCAAGCGTTACCCTTCTCTTTTCTGCCATTATGCAGCGCTGCTTCAGTTATGGTGCAATTTGTCTAAAAATCTGAACAGGTCCAGATCTTTCTCTTACAATGTACCTGCAAAGGTTGAAAAAAATCTGGGAAAGATCTTTTGAGTTAATGCAGTAATGAAACCAAGTGTCTGAGGCTGTCTTACTCTTTGCTTATCATTATGTCGTGCTGCTTTAATGTTGGTGTGATTTATCTCTAAATTTCATCACTTCCACATTTCCACCCAAGCAGTGTGTCTGCAAAGTTTGATAAAGGTCTGTTGTCAGTTTTCACTCATCGCGTCACCTAAAACCCAGCTCCTTTCAACCTAACAATTAAAATCACTTCGGCCTTTTCAGGAACGCTTGGCTTTTCATCACCATGTGGTTGTGTTTGGCTAACTGGAGACAGAAGTACACCTATGTTGCACAAACTGTCTGTTCTCACTAGTCGTCACTTTCAATCTGAAGAAATGAGGGAGGCCACCCTCCGGGACAACAAAGGATTTGTGGGGAGTGGATCGATAACACGATCTGAAAATATGTGAAATCATACCACCGTGGCTCAAAAGAGAGCACAGCATTTTATTTTTCAATACAGGATGGCCCCATAAAATATGGGATGGGTGCAAACTGGAATCATCACATTTACCAAAAGACGTAAGTGTGCAACTGGGCTGACATGCTCATTCTGCACAATAACAAAATGGACGGTCTTATATGCACAGGATTAGCTACAATTAACAACAATACTTACAAAACAAATAATTTTAACTCTTGGCTCCTTCACTTAAAGTATACCAATTCCTTGTTCATAGACCAACAAAGAATGTTGGCAATCAAGTGAGTTCATCTTGTCTGATACCTCTGAATGGTTCAAAGTGTGTCATTCATTTTTGGGTTGAGTACGCACAAGGGTGCACATAATTGGAAAGGCTAGTTGCGGCACTACTTCACTGGCTGGGTTTAAAGCTCATCATATTCCATAACTATCCTATTACCTATTAAACAGATTGAACATTCAACTTACATTGAAGTCTATTAGATTAGTGAAGCAGAACATATTTTGCTTCACTGAAGTTCTTTTTATCTACCTAAGGGTGGTACCGTCTTGCACAATATTTTGTCAGACATTTTTTGAAGAGCTGGTTGGTTTCACATGAATATGGTCACTGTGATTAAGCACTGGCTTTAAAATGATATTTTGTATTATATGAATGCTGCTTTATTATTTTCTTTTATCAGTGAAGCTCTGCTTCACCTGTTATCTTAAAGAACCATCCACTGCTGAACACTTAACAACTCTCCTTAACACCTGTGCTACCAAAACCTTAACAGCCTTCAATACTCAACACTTGCCCTATCTAAACACATATAGCTCCTTAACGACTTTGAATGTTCCACAAATGTCCTACATGAACACCCACAAAACCATCAGAATCCTGCATACTCAACACATGTAGAAATTCACTACTGGAAGAAGAGAGATGAGTATGTGACACACCTGATAAGGCAGGTCCACCATGCGCAGGTAGGTCTCCATCTTCAGACAGAAAGGTGAAAGGCTAGGGGCTCCACTTTTGGGCCTGGAGAATTGGTGCAAGATGATGGCATCTTTGGAATCCAACTCCTGTTCCTTCCTAGAGATGGCGAAAGGCAATATCCACATGTTTGTGCAGTCACATAACAGCAAGCAGCATTGCCCCATCTACTTAATTCAAATACAAATGAAACTGCTCTCTTCTGGAACCATCCCATATAAAGTTATATAAACATACAAATCATCAGAGCCTCTACATTATAATCATGCAATTAAACTAAAGTGCCCTCAGTGTTAATAGTGAAATTTCACATTCCTGCACCAGAATCAGTGTCTCTGAACAGCCCCATGTTAGGAACCATACTCATTTGCCTTCTAAAACATCTGCATGCCCGTGGGGGTTGGCCAACCAGTCAACCAGTGATTTGTATTTGCCTTGCTCAGGAATTTCATACTAATGAATGCAGTAATAGACCACCACACACTTTTGTCAAACGTCCTAAGGTGACTGATGTGAAAGGTGCTATATACAAATACACTGACCTGAACTGAAGCTGATAACTAATGCGCTCAAGCCCCACCCCCAGTGTTGCGTGACAGCCAGTGATATTTCCCAGTCCTGGTCCTCAGCACCCACTGTAAAAACTCATTTTTGTGTAAACTGAACTGGTCTGGATCAATTAAGTCCTAGTCCTGGCAAACTGATGGATGGATGACTGGTAAAAATATAAATGTCTTTTGAATCCTAAAAATAAAAGTAACTGGTCAGTTTACACTCAAGCTAAGCCTAATTGATTAGGAGGCGGCTTGGAGACGTCTTAAATGATTGTATAATGTACCCCTACAGAACCTGCATTTTGCCTTTTGTCAAGAGCACAATTTTTGCAGCTGGGGCAGGAACTCCCACACAATGACACAGTGCCTCCCAGAGTACTGGAGGAGCAAACACACCGTCTCCACAGCACCTAGGTGAATATCAAAATGAATACATCTGAATTCCTAAATCAACTTGAAATGATACATATATATTTAAACATCACTAACAAATTAATCATAAATGCCAGGACACAGACTACATGATTAGAAGGAATCACACATCAGTCATATAAGAGCATATGTAATATGCACTGGTCCAGCACAAAGCAACACATGCAGAGCCTACACACACCTGGCTGTATAAAACAGGGTATTGCTACATCAGTCTAATGTCTGTGATGCTGAAAAGTTACAGAGCCAGTTTACAGTCAACAGTTTTTAATAAAGCAGGTAGACTGTAGCAATCCAATAATATTATTGTTACACAACAACAACAACAATAAATAATAATAATCATAATAATAGAAAACAACAACAAAATTCTTCCGCCAAAAGAATCCAGTTAAATAAGCAAAACCTTAATCCGTAAAAAAATGGCTTTTAAAATCCTGTTATCGACCAAACGCTAAATATGACTTTCCTGAATAACATGGTGTTTCCCAGCCGGCACAATACAGTACAGAGTCTTTGTGTCCATATAAAGTTTCCGGTGGTGTACAGCGGTTAATCACCCGTCAATGAACCATCCGATAGCCTGGACAGGGTTTTCCTTAAAAATGCTAACTAAGTAGTCTCATCAGCCGGACAGTTTCATCTGTATGTATTCATTTAGAGGTCATTAAAGGGCACCTATGGGTACCTAGGCGCTCAAACTCCGGGCCGGCCGGACCCCACGTCCTTGAAGCCGGGGGCAAAGTGCGCACCGGCGCCGCGACCCAGCAGCCTGGATGATGCACTTTGATACACATCTGCACCGATACGGAGCAGCCTCTCCGTAAAGGCAGTTACATCACAAAGCACCGACTCCATGTTTTCATGCATTTCAGCATCCCTGCACCCCACCCAACCACGGAGAGGATGAAGAGCAAAACAACAAGGACAGTGATGCAGAGGGAAGGAGCCGCAGGGAAATGCACATGTATGTTTCGGGCAGTGATGCAGACAGTGCGGAAGGCATCCTACCGGATCGCCAGTAACTCATGCAGGAGGTATGCGGCCGCGGCGAGCAGGGCGCCGCCGGTCACATACAGCGTCTTCCTCCACCAGGAGTCCGAGCCCAGCCCTGCCATCATCCCGCCGTGGTCCTGCAGAGGGAAGGCGATGATGCACCCATAAAACGAGTACTGCTCATCGGAGCTACCGAATCCCAAGGAGAAGCTCTGATTCCGGCCCAGATCAACTACACACGACCGGGAGGCGGCGAGACCAACACCCCAGTGCATTGTCCTTCGGCAGGCGATCCCATGCGCCGGCCTGCGGCTTCGCCCAGCACTGGGGTAGCGGTCAGGCTGCCGGGGAACCGCAGAGCAGGGAGCGAACCGCCTGAAGGTGGTCCCCGCCGCGGGGTCCGCTCGCACCCCTCTGCAGCCGCTAGCTGCAGCTGAGCCCCTCCCGTTTAAGCGCGACGTCAGTGTCTGCGCAGGCGAGCCTCCCCCCCCCCAACCCTATCCCCAGCGTTGAGATCACGACGTTGCGGCTGCGCAGGAGACCTACGCCCCCCCCCGCCCTTGAGAGCACGACTTCAGGGGGCTGAGGGAAAACAGTCGCTCAGAGGATGGAGACAAATTTGGAAATATAGTAGTGTATTACGAATAACGGTTTCATATTCTGTTTGAATATCCTTTCGAATTAACTGGAAGTTTAATATTATCGTTATATTAATATATTGTTTTTATAATTTAGCAATTATAAAAAATGCGTTTATTACACCCATAAAATCCAATATATCCTTTATGTTTTAAAAAAAAATGTATAGTCTCGGACTCATTGATTTCCCTCGCTCATGGGAGCTTTACTTACACAAAAATGTTCTGAGGGCAGAACGAAAAATGATCGGTCAAGACAGATTCTGCTCTCATAACGTTTATGTAAAACTCCCACAAGCATTTACGTCAGGGATTCCCAAAATGAGGGCCACAAGATGATTTCCAGAGTATGTTTATAAACTCTAAATGATTAGTACCTGTAAGCACCCCCAACCCCCCCCCCCCCACCAGAAATAAACCTTTGCATATAAATTGTGTTCCCCCTAATATGAAACGTTCTCCTACTCCCTCAAATACAGCAGGAAAACTCACCTGATAGTATGGAACCTAACCTGCAAGTAGTCTCGTGACTACGGTACTTACAAGACAGATGTATGAATGGATTCATGAAAAAGACTGAGAAATTGTACACTAATACATGAAACTTCTTATAACGACAATATTTATTATGATAAATGGGGGAGACTCATAGATTTTAAGTAATGGTTAATGTTGTAATTGGCACTTGGTACAAGGGCACAAGTTAAATTTAACGTGTGGGAAAGAGTGGTCAAATATCCAAGCACATTCATTGTTAAAGGCAGGAACTAAAAACTAAAACTTTTTAAAAAAGCCCACAAAGGCTAGCATGACAAAGTGATAAGTACAAAATAGTCCCAATACATTTAAGGGATTTTCTACACCACCATTCTTGTCAAGTTTACTGCCAGCAAGCCAAGCCAGCCACCTTCGCCACTAACTTGCCTGCAACTGGCAGGGTCACAGGTCATCTGTTATCAAGTTTTTTTTTTGTTTTTTTTTTTGCATTTAAGAGTCAGCATCTTGATATCCTTAAGGCAGTCAAGCACCATTATACATCACAAAACCTAAAGAAGCTTCTATTGAGTCAACCAACGTTCACATTTATCTCACAAAAATATACAACAAAGAACAGTGACGGTTCAACTCAGGCAGGGAGGAGCAGTACTTGGCTGGACCTTTGGCCTTCAGGCGTGTGTAGAGGAGGACATTATGCTTTGGAATCACTCCACAACGCCTTCCTCTTACCAGCGAGAAACCCATCAAACTGGACAACGCTCTGCATTCTCACATTACTACAGAGGATCTATCTGGACCCAGAGTCAATCCAGCTGGACTTCACTTGGACTTCCTGAATCAGAGCCAGCCGTGAGTACAGGCATCCCCATTCCAAACAGCAGATCACCCCGCTGGTCCAAGGTGTAGGGGGTGGAGTGAGCCAGGGCTCTCTGAGATCACAATCAGATCTTTTATTCCTCTGATCGTCACCCCTGTTCCCTGACCAGTAAACATGACTATCTACAAGTTTCATCGAGTTTCTATTACAGTATTTTCTTAATCAAAAAATAATTTTTTTGCAAACTACAAGAGTGCCGAAAACCATGACAGTAAACAGCGCTTGAATGCAGCATGTAATTATCCGTTTCATGATTTGTGTGGCAAGTCAACACAGCTGGGCACACTAAGGACAACACAATAGACTTATAGAGATTAATAAAGTCACGTACAGACAGGGGAATACACTAGGTATGCAAACAGTAAATCAACCTCTGAAAGAAGTTTGTACCCCAGGAATTCATGAAGGTGGCAACGCCAATCTGCCAATGGAAGGGGGACTGGTCAGCTGATGTCATCACAGACTGCGGACAAAACTTTTCCCTGTCCCTGAGGTATGACCCTCTAACATGGTCTGTCTTATCACAGAGAACGGCCCATTCATTCACTCTCACACACTCTCTTAACATACACACACACACACAAACTGTATAACTGCCCAGAGGGCTATTTCAAGGATGCCAGGATCATCCTAAGGTAGTATCGCCCCCCCC
>JAODKL010000039.1:16513892-16530205 GCA_026780765.1 Petrocephalus schoutedeni
ACGCTCTTCCGATCCCCCACACACACACACACACACATCCCCCACCCCCACCCTGTTTCTCCGCAGCGGGGTGAGGAGGGGGAGGGGTTCCCTTGGAGCAGCAAGAGTAAACAGGAAATGTGTGACATTCATGCCGGAACAGGGCAGACTGGAGATTTTAGATATTTCACCCTCCTTAGCGGAACCCATAAACAGAATTCACGTCTCTTGGCAAAGCAAAATCGGCCTGTCGTTTTGACATGTCGAAAACGTCCCCCGGTCTGCAGCGCAGCACGCGCGTACATCCGCGGCCCGACTCTGTCGGAGAAATCGAAAGGCAGGCAAACACTTGCCCCGATAAGACAAACGAGGCAGCAAAATCATTATCAGTGAACCGTCACAGGTAGAGAGCATACAGTAGAAGAAGAGCCTGCGTCACGCCTTAAGAGGCAAGACGGACAAGGCAGAGCGAGTCACTGGAAACTTCTGAACCCGACAGGCCCTTGATTTGTGGCTCTTTTGTTTTTTTAAGTTTTATACAGTCATGTGAAAAAGAAAGTAGACCCTCTTTCAGTTCTGTGGTTTTACGTATCAGGACATAATAAAAAAAATGATCTGGCTCTTACCAGGTTCTAAAATTATTTATATCTAATCTCAGGTGTAAAAGAACACACA
Organism: Petrocephalus schoutedeni; assembly: GCA_026780765.1. NCBI lineage: Eukaryota > Metazoa > Chordata > Actinopteri > Osteoglossiformes > Mormyridae > Petrocephalus > Petrocephalus schoutedeni. The sequence goes on from JAODKL010000039.1 coordinate 16,514,547, forward strand.
ACAGATTCCACTGTTACTTATCTAACAAAAATTAAGCCACAATGGAGAAGCCATGTCTGAAAAACTAAGTACATGATTCAATAGCATGTAGAGCCACCTTTAGCAGCAATAACTTGACGTAATTGTTTTCTGTATGTCCTTATCAGTCTCTCACATCATTGTGGAGGATTTTTGGCCCGCTCCTCTTTACAGTGTTGCTTCAGTTCATTGAGGATTGCGGGCATTCGTTTATGCACAGCTCTCTTAAGGACCCGCCACAGCATTTCAGGTTGAGGTCTGGACTTTGACTGGGCCATTGCAGCACCTTGGCTCTTCTCTTTTTTCAGCCATTCTGTTGTAGATTTGCTGGTGTGCTTGGGATCTCTGTCCTATTCCATGACCCAGTTTCAGCCAAGCTTCAGCTGTCGGGCAGATGGCCTCACATTTGACTCTACAATACTTTGGTATACAGAGGAGTTCACGGTTGACTCAATGACTGCAAGGTGCATTGTTGCCAAACATCCCCGTCTTTGGTCTCATCTGTCTAAAGGACATTTCTTGTGGCTTGTTCAGACGTGACTTTGCGAAGCTAAGCCATGCTGATATGCTTACCCTCTTAATTCCTATGGAAGCAGCCATTTTTCACACACCATTTCTGCATTTTGGCTTAGGGTTTGTTAAAATAATAATGACATGGTGCACTGCGTCATGTGTTTTTGTTCATCTGAGGTTGTGTTTACTTAATTTTAAGACATGCTAAGGATAAGATGATTTTTATTATGACCTCATACGTAAAAACGTAGAATTGAAATTTTTTTCACATGACTATATATACTTATTCAACAGACTCCATTTGACTGTATAATGTTTGTATTACACCCACTGTGTGCTACATCTCTGTGTTTTGGTGCTGTTCTGATGGTGGCCACGTTGGGTAGAGCTTAAACTGGACCATTTCATGGGCCGACTCTATAACCCTACCTACAGGTCTGCCTTGGTAGATGGAATTCTTGGTCGGGAGGGTCAGGTCCCTGAAGCAATGTGGTGCTCAGCATTCTGATGCTGTTGCCAAGACGATGATGGGGGGTGGCAGTTTGACTCATCACGGCCAGTTCTGGGGCCTCGGGTTACGGGCGCAAGCAAGCCGAACTACGTCTCAATGCACGTCAGCCGTGTCGTATGCATCCCCGGCTCAGAAGGCCGATCGCGGCCGCCGGCACCTGGTGGGCCCCGCTCCCTCCCACCAGTCTGGCCGCTTCACCGATTGTGCTGCCGCTTGGAAAGAAGACCTTTGAATTAGAGAATCCCCACGACAACAGCAGCAACAATGAGGATGGTGAAAGCATGGCGGTCGGGGTGTTTCAGAAACAGCTGGGTAGTGAAAATCCAGGTGTGATGATAGATAGATAGATAGATAGATAGATAGATAGACTTGGTCATCAATTATATGAATTTCAAAAAACTAAAAAAACTAAATCAACAGCCATTGTCCAATAAATGTTTCTAAGGAGTGGGAGAGATTTTGGACGGATAAGTTTGGATAGGTTTAACCGTCATGAATAATTTGGCCTTTCTTACAGAGAGCAGATGTCTTTTTCCTGCTATCAAACACCCTCTTAAGAATGACAAATGAGTGACCCGCCCCCCCAAGTCTGAAAAGAGTAAAAGAGTGGGGGTCATTTTTGGTCTAAGTGGCAGTGAATTTGGTGGGGGATGGTGGGGGGGTGGAGGCAGCTGAAGCAGCCCCCACCTCCACCCCCGCTGCCCCCCCGGCACACACACAAACACGGCGGCCCTCTCGAGGTGCAGCAGCACAGCGGCTGTGCCTTCCTCGCCACCACGCTATTGTGTCTCCACACTTTCATAAATGATTCAGCACCACTCAAATATTGATATGGAAATCACGATGGGGAGAAGCGGCCGCGTGCGCGTCGACCAATCGCCGCGTCCCGCTGCCTCTCTCATTAGTATTCACTCCCTCTCTCTCTTTCTTCTCCGTTTCAGTCTTTAGGCTTTATTCCAGCCTTTCTCCACCTTTCCTCTCCGCACACACATCCTGCTGAGGTTTACGGGGACACGGCGCCGCACCGAGCGCCGTGCCAGCTGCGTTCTGAGGCCGTCATCTTATTCATTACGTCCCCGGCGGAAACATCTCTGTTATTTGTTTGCTCTTCACAGACACACCTAGGAGAAGCGGAACTGCAGCACCCGGAGACCTCTGAGACTAACAGTGAAACCTATGCGGTTGCACAGAGCCCAGCGGCATAAATAAATAACGGGGGGACAGGTCACCCGCGCGGGAATCAGGCGGAAAGGCAACCTTCTGGAAAGCTGTGGCATGCGGATTTGCGCGGGGAAAGAGGCCAAGTACAACAGTTACCTGTTTGTGAATGAGTTACAGTTGTGCATTTGTCATGGAGGACACCTGCCCCCCCCCCATCCCCAACCTGCTAACTGGCTACATCACAACATTGAATTTGGGTCTTCGACACACCATAACTACTTCTTTACGAGAGAAAGGCCATAAGCAGGTGACACGCAACACCTAAGGAGCCTACAGGTGACTGAACATGAACGTGGAATGACAGGGGGCCCCCGTCGGGCTTCCTCAGGCTCCGTTCCTGGTGTCTCAGCCCACTGACTCGCGCATCTCTTATGACTGGCTGTACGAGGAGTTCTGGTTGCCATTGGATCCCTGGTCGTTCTCACTGGGAGGGGGGAGGGGAAAAGCCCATAAGAAGCAAACACGTGGTGCAATTTTTAAACTGCCTAAAATAGAAACCGATCTCTGACATGCAGGTGAGGATCCAGGGGCAAAGAATAACAGCAGACATCCTGAAACCTCCTTATGGACACATGAAGCTTGCTAACAGCTATGATCCTGGCTTTTATTAATAGTGAGCTAATAAATTATGTACTGCTTAGAATTGCAGGCACTCTCAGGGCACATGAATAAATTAGAGACTTCAGGGAGGAAACACCAGCTGCGGCAGACTCTCGGCCCACCTGTTGGGTGGGGGTTTCGGTTTCGGCATCTTATTGAGGACTGCGGCCATCTCCTTCCTGTCGTCGAAGTTCTTCCACTGGTCATAGAGCTTCAGGATGACTCTGATAATCTCCAGGATCTGTTCATAGGCGTGAAGGTTACTCCCGACAAACAGTGGCAGCAACTCTCTAAACACGAAAATACGAGCTTAAGCCCTGACCTTCTCCATGTCCACAGAGAGCTCTGCAAACCACTGCCTTGCGTCCTTCTGCTGTACGACACAAGCTACGTGGAGGCAGGCTGGAGGGAGAACAGAGTGAGATGGTCCTGCTGAGGCTGACCAGATAAGTATAATACAAACAGCAGGAGGGAGAAGGCCGACAGTTATGTCTGAGTGGCAAATATCTAAGAACCACCACTTGCAGGTTACCTAGTGCGATCATAAAGGGTGGATAAAGGAGGCAGAGATCTGTCCTGTAGGTGTCATTCACGATCCTCCTGGAGTGAAAGAACAGTCACATTAACAAGTGATAAAAACACCACCCAGGAGGAGACGGGCCACCAAAGCATACCATGCCAGAGGTAAGAGCATGTCTTCCTGACCCATGTCTTGGACATACTGCAGCAGCGGTCTGTAGGGGTGGTACACGATCAGACAGCAGTCCTGAAAGAGAAAGAGGAACCAGAAGCCATCTAAGACCACGAAGACCAAACGCCATGTCTGCTACCTGGAATCACCACATTATTTAGCAGGTGTCTTTATCCCTGGAGCAATTGGGGATTAAAAGCCTTGCTCATGAGCCTAGCTGTGAAGTCACTCTGCCATCCCTGGGATTTGAATCAGCAACCTTTCCGATCACAGGCACCGCACCCAAACCCACTGAGCCATACGCCACCACTGAATCTAATGGACAAGTTAACCCCTCACGGTCAAAAGCAGAAATCCCCATGAATCAAGCTCATGCACTAAAGTCCCCATATCCCATGCCGAAGTGAGAGGAACTCTGTACACAGGCGTTTCCTCAAACCTACGGTGGCGTACTCACCATGAGTTCCAGCAGGTAGAATTCACACTCCAGTATCTACAGAGAAAAAGCAAATGGACAGTTAGGCATAGTTTCTTTAAAAGAAGGAATTTGTAGCAGAATGGCTGGATTTATCAGGACGTTCTATATCTCTAAACAGTAACACAAGTAGCATTAGCCCAGCCCTACTGGCCATCCTAAGAGTATCGACCAACATCTCTATTTTAAAAGCGACCTCTGCCTTTATCTGCCAACACTGCCATCAAAAACCTCTTAGCAAATAGCCTCAAGTATGCGAGGAGAGCCAGTGCGAGCTGCTAAGCTGGCTCAGAAATAATTTGCCATGGCTCTGAGAACTTGCCACAGCAGTGTGAACATCGGCTGAGGAACAGAGCATCTGACTGGATCTCACAGGCCATGCCAACATGCATACGTCAGCTGATCGCACAGATAGGAGAACGCATTCCTCATCAGAGGCAAGCAACTGCGACACTCACATGGTTCATGCGGTAGGGGAACTCTTTCGGGAAGGCATAGGAAAACCTAGTTTTCACTGGGGAAAAACAAAAATATGGAAAATTTATTTCAATAGTGAATGGTGAATATTTTCAACAATATTAATCACGAGGAGCTGAATGATATTACATTTTTCGTCCCCAATGCCAGTTTTAAAAAATTCTGATAACACTGGCCAATATTTTAAATGGTCAAAAATTAGACAACAGCAGGTTTAATTAAATAGTGCTTTACTAACTATCATGATTGTCAATTTGAGAGACAGTAGAAACTTAAAAGTAAATTAAAAATGCTACTTTATAACTTTAAAACTTCACCTTAAAACAGGGGTGGGGAACCTGATCCATGGAGAGCTTGTGTGGGTGCGGGTTTTTGGGATGACCTTTCAATCAGCCAGTAAGAGTGGGTCCCCCCAGGACTGGAGCTGAGAACCAGTGCTTTATTATTGCCTGATTGAGAGGCCATCCCAAAAACCCGCACCCACACCAGCCCTCCATGGATCAGGTTCCCCACCCCTGCCTTAAAACGAGTAAATAACATGAACTCTCAAGTATCAAACAAGAGGAAATATAAAGTACATTGTTCCACTTAAAAAGGCACCTTTCACACACAGAGACGAGTCCAACTGCAGACCGCGTTTGGTTAGCCCGTCTCGATCTGTGCCGCTTTGTTTTGGCACGTTCCGTTTGCACCGTTCATTGATTGTGTTTATCCTCCCGTTTCAGGTGGCAAAACATGGATGCCTTTTCTTTCTCACTTTGGTGGTGCCCGTTTTTTTTTGGAAAGGTCGAGAGTCTGTATTTTTAAGTAGATTGGCTTTTTGTTGTTTTAGTGAAATCCATTCTTTTCAAGTTTGTGGAACCTTAATATTGTTTGATTTTTTTGCCAGCCAGTATGGTGGCTGAGTCTTACAAACAATCCAAATAAGCACCTCCGCCAATGCACCACTGCAATTACTCTAATGACTAAGGTTTGCAATGTGATGTCAGACCGGATTTCTCTCTAGTCTATTCCAGAACATTCTAGACCAGCTTTAATAATTCACAGGCTGTCACTTACACACAGACGTAGCTGCAGAGATCAGCCGGGTGTTTGAAACAACACCAAATTCCTGGAGGCCAGAGAGAAAATCAGGCAGCAGGTTTCAGTTTTGCAGCCCAGCTGAGACACAGGTGATATTGGATGGGAATACAAGGGTTTCTGTTCACTCACCTCCACTTTAGAGGCCAAGAACACGCAGGTGGGGGCCATGAGAACAGGATCGATACTCTTCAGAGAGTACCTAAAGTTATACGGACAAGGAATTACTTCCTTGGATGGGTACATGGCGTTACTGCCTGCATTTTGGGGTGCCGCTTACCTGGCATAGAAGCGCTTGAAGTACACAGTTGCTGTCGCAATGACCTGTTGCCTGAGCTTTAAGTGTTCTCCAAGGGCCTGGATTACTGTTCAGGGATGACAGATCAAAGTGCATGAGCTGGGTCAGATTCATTCCCAAAGCTCTGGACACAACCCACACACATAGCCATGGCTCATTCCCCTACCATTAGCAAAGAAAATTTGCAGTTTCCAGTACTCTTCCTCAGTCAGGAACTTCAGGTCCTTCTGCCGTTCCTTCATCAGGTCTTGCTTGTCTAGGACCCACTGAAGGCTGGCAGCAGGACACCATGAGAATCAAAGCTGTGAAGTGTGTCACCCTGACAAACTAATCCAGTCCCAGGCCACCTGCATTCCCATTAATGCTTAATCTGCAGAGGACACCGTAACATCATTTTGGGTGTGCTGTCATGCTGTCACCTTGCTGAGGAACCTTGATGGGAAGTTGATGCCAGTTTTTCTCCTCCTTATTGGAGACGGGTGTAGTTTGAAAAATCAAATAAGTATCGAACCATAAGTGTACTACGCTCAATAATAACTAAATAAATTCCATAACCGCTATATTTCACCGATTCAAGGCTTCACGTGGAAACGTCTCATAGCGTCTCATCTGCTTTGCTCACAGAGCCGCGACATGATCCCGCAGTAACGAACTTCAAATAGTGCCTGACAAGCGCACAGACAATACATTGCAATAAACAAAGTGATTATACCTTGACCTCAATTCATTAACGGGTTTTCCATATTTAGTCAGACGTTTAGTTTCTTAAAATATAACTTTCGTAAACCTAATACACAAATACACATATGAATACTCGGCTAGAAAACAAAGTCTACTCATATTACTAGGCATTTCTTAATAATCAGGTCCCGGGTTCGTCGCTTAAGGACACTTATCGTGCCCGAAATGTCGAAGAAACATCGCTAATCGCTTATATATTTCCCTCAATTCTCTAGCCGAGGAGTTTCCTTTATCCACATACAGCCAGGCCCCACAACGAAGAAACAACTCGGCCAAGAATTGCGCCTTTAAGAGCAGTCTGCTTAATTACTTACTAATGCGAGCTCTGCCAGAAGTTCCCCGCCATGACCGCAGGTTTGAGGTAGTAAATGTGGATAAATATGGTTTATTTCGCTGGATATCACAGTAACCGTGGCGACTCTGTAAGCGACTGACGCGCTGTGCAGCAGTAGACTGTTTCCGACGGGGGTGCATGGTGCGCCCCTATTAGAAAGGTTCCGCTTTACTGCATTCTCGTCTTTTTAAAGTTAAGTATACTTTAAAATAAATATGAGTATAAGTTAAAAACACACATAATTAATCAACTTCCTCTGTATCTAAATTCATCTACACAACACTGAGACGAACATGTAGGGGAAATCCTAAATACATAGACTTCTTGTGAGATATCAAGGTGGTAAGGAGACGCTAACCGTGCATACAGGGTAGAATGAGGCAGATAATTAATTGTTGCTCAGGGCAGCTAAGAAAAAACGCAGCAGAAATTGTTCTGGATCCCTCCTCAGACTCTCTATTACACAAAGTGTTAAAACCCTCAGATAGAGTGCAGATCAGATAGCATTGGTCACTAAAATGACAATCATAAAAATAAAATACTAGCTGTCTGACATCAGCACTGGTAGCAAATGTCAATGCGGAGGCACTTATAGCAAATATACATCGGTATATCTTTGCTGAAGTTATTAAAGGCAATGGAATATACTGTACCTCCCATACAGAAGAAATTTTATATATATATAAAAATCATTAAGGTCCTGCTTTACCTAACCCAATGCCTGAGTGTGAGCCTAGGCTAGGGGTCATGCTTTTTTTAATCAGCTCTCTATGTACTTTAGATATGTCTTTTGTGTATGTACATAAAAAGGGCCAATGCCTTTGTTTTTAAGTTTGGCCTCTCTACCATCTCATTTTCATAATACATTGTTAACCTATTAGCCTGCCTTCCCAGTATCAATGCAAGTCAATGGTATATCATTACATACATGAACGATCCATTCACACTGTGATTATATGACCCCCCTTGTCTTCAATGCATTGGCTTTAAAGACTTCATTCGTTAAATTATCCAGCACCACATAAGCTTTTAATGAAAATATTTCATTCAAGATCAGTAGCCACAATGACGACTCAAGACGGATTAAGACATGAAAATGCCTGGTTTTGAATTCAGCTTTGGTATATACTATACATGTATGTCCTGAGTGATACAGCATCTTTTATGTATATTATATATTAAAGCGGAGGGTGTGGATGAGGTGACAGGTTGGATCACTGACAGACAAAGTTATCTCACCCCTTTAGAACTGAAGGGTCTCACTTTGTGTCCTCCAGGGACCTAAATTTCCTCCCACAGTGCAAGCACATGCACCTAGGTGAACTGGAATCTCTTACTTGCATATAGTGTATGTGCCCTCTAATGGACTCGCACCCAATTTCGGGTGCAGCCCTGCCTTATGCCCTATGCTGTTTGAAACAGCCTGCCCATGACCCTGTATTGGATAAATGGTTAGCTAGGATGTAGGACTGGGCTGGCCATCTGGCACACCAGGTATTATCCTGTATGGCCTGATGGGTTTATGGGCCAACAAATTTTATTGTGGGGGATCCACTCCACCCAGCAAAAGATCACTGAGGGAGACCCCAATATCCAGGGCTGATTTGTAATCCTAGATCAGTCCCAGTGAATGGAGAATGGTATGTATTTGTTTCTAGACACAGTGCTCAACAATGACAATTATACATGTGTTACATTATATTTTACATGTGTCTTTCGGTGGCCAAGAACATAAATCCAAACCTCAGGCCACCCGACTGAGTTTTTTTCAAGAATGCCATCCCCTGAAATGTGACGCTTGCAGTGCAGGGGACATTAGCGTAAGGGGAGATTGATTGCCTGAGATCTTTGCAGGAGCACCATCTCTGATGGAATCCCAGCGCATAAGCGCAATCACTGTTATTTTTGCCACGGTAAACGCCTCATAAGATTTTGTCGGATAGCTGAGAGGAAGGTTTGCCTGGCTATAGTACAGAGGCTTCACATTCCTGAAGGGTCACTACATCCTTTGGGCAGGGCTAAGCGGCCCTATAAGAGTAAGCCGAGCGTCTGAGTCCGCATACAGCTCAGGGCAGGTCTCCAAGTCACCATCTCCACAGCTAGCATCCCGCACCCGACGCAGGCCTCCACCATGAGCCAGAGTCCAGAGAGGATCTCGTCCTACCGCCGGCACTTTGAGGACGGCTCGCTGAGCCTCCTGCGTGTCGCGAGTCCATCCCCGACCCGCCGGCACCGCTCGGCCAGTGCCATGGCGACCAGCATGCGTGTGGAGAGCCGGGGGAAGAGGGCTTTCTCTGGCACGCGGTCGCCCCTCCGGGCCAGGTAGGACGTTGGGCCCATGAGAGTCAGAGGGGAGGGAGATATTTATCAGTATTATGTAAATATGCAAATCACCCTTTATATTTTTATGAATATCCAACCATTCTGGGCGACCAACCATTAGACTGGGAGTCGGGCAATGCTGAAGACAGTCTATACGCTTAATCCAACCAAAACAGATTCATTCTGTAGGCACTATTGGAGGCTGGCTAATTTGTTCAAGCTCAGGAGACCTTGAGGGGAGACAGGGATTAATTGTTAAATCAAATCAGGCATCCATTTACGCATTAGTCCGTGTACATTTGACATGTTTCAGAGTTGTTACTAGGAGCCTTAAGCTGGCAGAAGTTGAGGGATGCATAGCTGTTGATAGATGCTGAAGTGTTTTTAAAGTCTGTTCAACAGCTTACCCTGTTCTGCAGTTATCCCATGATACAAAAACAGGCATCGCTGTCAATAATGAAGTGGCAAGATGCTCCGTCCAAGTCCATGCTGATGTGACACGCCGAGGGTGATGTGTCTCCGCAGCTTCAGCACCAGTGCGCTCTGTGTCAGCTCCGGATTGGCCGCTGCCTTTGACCTGGACGCAGCCACTGCGGAGAACCAGGAATTCCTTAACGTGCGGAGCAGCGAGCGGCGGGAGATGGTGGTGCTGAACGACAGGCTGGCGGCCTACATCGAAAAAGTGCGGCCTAGCATTTGTGCTGAATCATTTTGCTGGAGTATAGGAAGAGTTTGCCAGGGCCTACATATACATTCCCAGCAGCACTTACAGCAGCTGTCATTCTTCTGCATAATATAAGCATCATGCGTGCCTTGCTTACAGAGAAAAGGAAACAGATCACACTTCCTCATTTTTACTTTAACATTTTATTTATTTAGCAGATGCTTTTATTTGAGAAAACTGGGAGTTAAGGGTCTTTCTCAGGAATCCAACTGTAAAACAATACAGGCTCTGCGATTTGAACTGGCAGCCTTCTGATCACTGGCATAGTGCCCCCTGCTTTTCTATGCAGGCGCATACCCTGTGACCCCAAACAGGGAGGGGCTCATTCATGTCCTGTGCCCCTGTTGGATGAAAGGTTCGCACCCTGGAGCAGGACAACAAGCTGCTGGAGACGGAGATCAACGAGCTGGAGAAGCGCTTTGTCAAGCCGTCGGGGCTGCGCGGCCTCTACGAGGAGCAGCTGCGGGAGCTGGGGAGGGTGGCCGAGCAGATGAGAGCACAGCGGGTGAGGATGGTCACGGCGACGCCATATCCGCGTTACAGCCCTGCGCTACACGCTATCAATTTGACAAATAAGATTATGGCCCAATGACTTGGTTAAATTTTGGTTTGTAATCAGGGGCAATTATAGGATTTTTTTTTAAGGTGGGGGACTGCCATAATCCATACAGAGGGGCCAGTCATATTATTAGTGAATGATGCGTTTTGAATAGGTTAGTGATGAGAGAGGGAGCATTTGGGGGTGCAAACAGATCCCCTGTACCCCACCCCTGCCATGCATTTTTATTCTTCTACCCCGGTTGACCCGATAGGACCTCGCCCTCAATGCAAAAACCGCCATGGCGTCTCAGCTGGAGATGCTGAGAGCCAAGTATGAGGAAGCAGCAGAGGCTCGGAAGAAGGCGGAGCTGGAGATCGAAGCCTTCCGGCCGGTGAGGGCTCTTACTGACTGACCTCAAATGATATGGTGCCAGCTTGATGAACTGCAGTATAGCGACGATATATGGAAACTCTCCGACCCGTGTCCATCTCTGGTGTTCTCTTTGGCTTTCAGGATGTGGATGCAGCTACCTCTGCTCGTATTAGCCTGGAGAAACAGCTGGAGAACCTGCAGGTGGAAGTCGAATTTCTGAACAGGGTGCATAAAGAGGTATGTTGGGTTTCCTGATGCAGATAGACGTACACCCTCACTGGCTATTTTAGCATCAAACGTAACCTGCTCAATTATTCATGCTTTTTCCCTACCAGGAAATCGAGGAACTAATGCAACAGATTTTCAGCGCAGTTGCCAAAGTCGAGGTGGCCTTCTCTCTCCCAGACTTAGCTTCTGCTCTCAAACAAATCCAGTCTCACTATGATGACATCGCCGCTAAGAATTTACAGGTAACCCGCAGAAGTGAGCAGTCCCGGTTCTGGATCTTGCCGATGCATGCAGGTGGTGTAAAAGGCGACACAGTGACTCACCTGATCCGGTTTTTCTGTGCTTCCAGGAGATGGATGCTTGGTATAAGGCCAAGTTTGAAGACTTAAATAATGCGTCTGGCAAACATGTAGAAAAAGTCCGAAATGTACGAGGAGACATTTCACAAATTAAGAGAGATGTGAGTAAGACGTACGACGCAAACAAATAAAGATAATGTCTATGATGAATTAGACTGTAACTTGGTCGTAGAACTTACAACTTGAACATGCTGCTTTGTACAGATTCAGAGTAAAGAACGCGAGCTGGATGCTCTGAAGACCAGGAACGAGGCTCTGAAAGTGAAAATCCGGGAGGCTCAAGAAAGGCACAAGAAAGAACTGGAGGAACTACAGGTCATTCTGGAAATGACAACCTAGTCTGTGTACTAACCTGTGTGTCCATATATATTTAAATATTAACGTGCCAGCAAAGCAGGCGGCATACAGCTGTCAAGGAGCCAACTTAGTTACAAGTGCTGCTAGGCCGAGCTTTCCGTGATTGGTCAATAACACGCACAAGATAAGTTGATGGGAAAAGCAACATGGGAATACTCACATCAGAAGTATCATACACACAAATATCTCCCAGGAGAGGAGCAAGAGTGCAATATATGAAATCAAGGAGCATTAAGTAGTGCCAAGCAAACCACAGCAGACTGTGAGCTGTTCAGGTTTGGTGCGAAGTAAATACTATGGCAGTTGACTTAGGATATGACCCTCACAATTTTTTCCTCATTCTCTTATTCCTTGTTCTTTCTGATAGCAATAGTAAATTATGCTGTGTACGGTTTGATTACATCTGGAAGTTCATCTCTGCACCGCCTTTGTTTACACAGGAGAAGATCGAAAGCCTTAAACTGGAGATGAAGTCCGTTAAGGAGAAAATTGCTCTTCACATGCGTGAATATCAGGACCTGCTGAATGTAAAGATGGCTCTAGAGATTGAAATAATCACTTATAGGTAAAAAATTCTGCAAAATGCAAAATGAGTCTCGCATTTTCCTGGGAGAAACATGATCAGAAACAGCCATTTGGTCTTTGACTCATTAATGAAAGGTGGTGTTTTGCATGCTTTCAACAGGAAGCTCATAGAAGGTGAGGACTCACGGCTCACGGGTGTGGTAAGAGGGACGTCTCTGATAAGAGGCGGCACCAGTGCCAGTTGGGGGATGACAGGACAAATCAGTGCCATCGAGAGCTATTCCAAGGAACAGGCAGTGGAGGTGACAGAGAGGAAGACGTTGCTGATCAGGTAAAAGTACTGCTATCTCATAGATGGTGAGTTTGGAAGACTGTTTCCACAACTTCCACAGCAAATTCAGCAGTTATTTAAACCCCGAAGCTCATGAGAACTGCACATATTTTCCTACATAATTCCTAACAATTAATGCATAAATACATTTTAATTGGTATCTTTGCTTTATCTCAGAACAGTTAAGGCAGAAGATGATGTCTTGCAGAGCGACATTCAAGAGAGAACCTTTAGCATTTCAGGTGCAGCAGATGATTCCGATGAAGAATAGAAACAAAGCTACCTTTTAACCCCCTTCGAAGTGCCCCAAAGTCCAATTCCATGGACAATCTTTCCTTTAACCTTCTTTCTGAAGTAGCCCAGAGTCACCCCTATGGCAATCTTTCTGTTCCCTTTAGAAAGAGCCCAGGGCTCACACCCATGGGCAATCTGTCTTTAAACCCACTTTGAAGGACCCCAGGCCCCATGCCAATGTGCTATCTTTCTTTTAACCCCATGTGAAAGACCACAAAATCAGTATCTATGGAAATCTTAACCGCTTTGAAGGACCCCAGAGTCCACAACCATGGGAAATCTTTCTTTTAACCCCAGTTGAAGAACCGTCAGGGCCCATGTCCACACAAAATCCTTGTTTAAACCTGCTTTGAAGTACCCCAAAGTCCAAAAAGATATCCAGAGCCTTCTCTACAATATTCCATTACAGAGAGTTGTAGAGAGTTTATACTGATATTCTGCACAAGTCAATGGGGTATAATAAGGAATTTAAAAAAATCTTTTTGCTTAATCCAGCTTTTGCTTAAGAAACTGTCATAAAATAAAATTCTCAGCAAAATATTGTCTTTGGTTGGCACATTTCTTTGTAAAAAGAGTACTGCATTATTCTGCCATCATTGTTAACTGAAAAATTTAGCACAGCGCGTCTTAAGCTAGTCTATGACCCAAAAACACAACCATGCAAACTATCCATTATTATGCGCCAAAACAACATTTGGTAGCGATATATAGTGAGATGATGGAAAAACATACAGATCTTTCTATAGCAACACTACTAACTCGGATACCTGCCTATTCTTGATAGTAACATTGTTGGTCTGCATTAAAACTGATGCAGCAATAAAAACCTGTGCAACGGTAAATGCATATTTATCAGACAATTATAAAAAGGCCAGCAGTGTCTGTTTGATAAATGTAAACACACACACACTTAGGCATTAATGTTTTCTGAGCAGTACATTTTATTTTCTATTGAGATACAAAATTTGCAGCACCAGCTTTCTCAATAAATGGTTGTAGTGATTATCTTTTTCCTTATACAAAAATTTCCAGGGGGAAAAAAATTGATTTGTTAGCCATGTGACATCAGGCAGTTTGTAGAGATGGCCATCTTAAGTTAATTATCCCACAGTACTAGATGAAAGTGCTGGTACATTACAGTATGAAGATGGCTGGCTCAGAGCTACGCTTGCCTGTATGTGTTTTGGTGTGAGACATACAGCACTAACAGAGAAGCTGCGGCTCCTCCCCGGTCCCCCCAGCCAGACGGTAAACAGCCATGCAAACGTCATGAGCAAGAGAATCTGTGTTTTCCTGAAACAGAAACAGAGCGCACACGGCAGTAATCACAGGGCAGTTACAAACACACACACATGCGCGCACACCACTAAGTATTCTGCACACACACACACACACACACACACACCACTAAGTATTCTGCACACACAAATCAGTAATCATCCTGCACACACACCACTAAGCATTCTGCACACATACACCACTAAGCATTCTGTGTATACAGACTCACATCACTATTCATTCTGCGCACACGTGTGTGCACACACACACACACAGACACACCACTAATCATTCTGTGCATACCGACTCACATCACTAATCATTCTGCACACACAACTAAGCATTCTGTACATAGACTCACATCACTAATCATTTTGCACACACACACACACACACACACACACACACACACACCACTAAGCATTCTGTGCATACCGACTCACATCACTAATCATTCTGCACACAAACACACACACACACACACCACTAAGCATTCTGTGCATTCCGACACACATCACTAATTATTCTGCAGGTGCATTAATATGCACCTGCATGCTCTCCTATTTGTGTGTAGCTGTCTTTACCTGTGTGCCTGTGTACTCACCTGTCTGTCTTTACCCATGTCTTTACTCGTCTCTCTAGCCGTCTTTACCAGTATAGATGGTCCCCAAGTTATGATGGTTCCACTTACAATTTTTTGATCTTACGATGACGATACGACAAAATTGAAAAATATTTTAAGTTTCACGTGGCAGGCAAACGTAGCAGCGTATGCGTACAATACGTTGGGAAGCTGCCGGGATGTATGCCTCTACCGCCTTGTGAGATGCCTCGATCTCGCAAGCAATCGATACTGTGCAACACAGTATTGTAATTAATAGATACATATATATAGTTTATACAGCACTGTAAATTTGATTTGCCAAATTATATACTGTAATTTGTTAAATTACTTACTGGAAATTGGTTTATTACCCCATTCTAATCACCATTCTTTAAGACTCCTGGGTAGGCTAGGCCATGTCTCGACCTACGATATTTTCAAGTTACGATGGGGGCATCGGAAAGCATCTCCATCGTAAGTCAGGTACTACCTGTGTATCTGTAGCTTTGTCTTTGCTCTTGCATCGATTGCTGTCTTTACCTGTGTGTCTCAAGCTGTGTCTTTGCCAATGCGTCTCTAGCTGTGTTTTTACCCTTGCGTCTCTAGCTGTGTTTTTACCCTTGCGTCTCTAGCTGTGTTTTTACCCTTGCGTCTCTAGCTGTGTCTTTGTCTGTGTGACTCTAGCTGTGTTTTTACCTGTGCGTCTCTAGCTGCGTTTTTACCTGTGCGTCTCTAGCTGCGTTTTTACCTGTGCGTCTCTAGCTG
>JAODKL010000039.1:16544344-16560467 GCA_026780765.1 Petrocephalus schoutedeni
ACCTCTCAATCAGCCAATAATAAAGCATTGGTTCTCAGCTCCAGTCCTGGGGACCCACTCTTATTGGCTGATTGAAATGTCATCCCAAAAACCCGCACCCACACCGGCCCTCCATGGATCAGGTTCCTCACCCCTGCTTTATGAATATGGGCTTCATAGAAACTGTTACTGACATAATTACTAACATAATGGCTAACATAATTGCCTGTAGTAATGAACATAGAATTCTGTTGGCTTATTCACATTTAGATCCGTTACAGTCTCCCAAGTCGACTCTGCTTTGCTGATATCTCACTGCTTTCATAAAAATGTGACTGCTACACGCATTCACAGGATCTTAAGACGTGACATCACCAGCTACAGATTTATGAAGATTAGAGCTTAGCTGGTTATTGGTTAAACAATATTACACAAAATTTATCAGTTATCAGTCAAAATTTCCGTACTGGTGCACCACTATTTACTGTCATGACTATTCAACAATCGATTAAAAAATACCATTTTATGAAGCCACTAGTTAAAACAGCTTAACCTGACTTGGGTTTTAAAATATGAGGGCCAACCTGATATTGTATAAAGATCAACCAGCAATGAAGATCATGAGCTGCTAGAGTAAATGGTGTTAGACACCTTGTATAAAGGTCGTAGGGTCACAATGGACACCCTGTCTATGAGTGTCCAGCCAGGCCTCTCCTTTTCAACAATGGCATTTTCCTTTGCTTTGCTCTTTTTATCCACTAACTTGCTGTGATAAATGGCCTGTTTTTTTTTGGTTTTGTCTTCCAAAATCAGGATTTGTTCTTCTTGTTCTTAATTTTGTCCACAGAGGTTCATCCAGTACCTGGCATCTAGAGGGGCTCTCTTCAACGTTAGTAATTTTGTCGATAAAACAGGCGCTCAGGGTAAGAGTACTTGAAAAAAGAGTACCTTCAGAGTAACTGAAAAATTGCTGGTTGGGCCAAGGCTTAACTTAATACAAACTAAGGGGCAGAACTGAGAAATGTTATTTTTAAAAATCTGTGTTAAATCCGGACTTCCGGACGCGAAAAATATTTAAGATGCACAGTTTACAGAACAAAACAGAGTTTACAGAAGTGCTAAAGCAAAAAGGTGATATATTCCTCTAAGTAAAATTACACTTTATCTTATTTAATTAACACATCTTCCTATATTTTTGACGTATGTTTTTTGCTGTAAGATGTATTGAATGGTATGGGAAGTTAAATCCATAAAATTTGACTGTTTGTCAGTAGTATCTTTCTGTTAATTTCAGGTTTTACAATTTGCATTTATATGTGTGTGTGTGTGTGTTTAAGATCAGTAGTATCTTGTTAGTCTGTGATGATTATTATGGACTCTTGCAGGTTACGACATGTCTACGTTCATCAGACGCTATGGCAGGTATTTGAATGAGAAGGCCTTCGCATATCGCCAGATGGCCTTCGACTTTTCCAGAGTGAAAAAGGGGTGAGACAACGGCTCCTTTATTATGTCTACACCATTAGATTTAAGAGAGACATTAGTAGCTATGACATGAGCAGTTTGTGCTAAGCATGGGTGATTCTAGGATTTTTTTTTAGGTAGGGGGTATAAGCAGAGCTATAAATCATTTAATGGGGCCAGTAATATGTTTTGAATCAGTGAGTGACAGGGGAGGGGGTACCCTGAGGGCCAATCAGCTTTAAGTTAAGTCCCCGCCCCTACATATACCCTTGGTGCTGAGGTTTCATTAAAGGGCTAATGAGAGATTGAGAAAAGAGCCAGAGAATGGTAACATAGAGTGTCACCATGGTGTTTCATCTCATATGCATCATAACATACAGTGCTGTCTATGTGACATCATGTTCATTCATTGCATATCTCATGGCATGGCCGCCTGCATGCATAGGTGCATGTCTGTCCACATGTTTACAGTGTATGTCATCTGCACCTGCCTGATTAGTTCCTGATTGCACCCAGTCCAGGTGCAAGTCTGGCTGCTTGATTTTCTAGATGCATGTTTCACAGTATGATCAAGTGTATTTATGGCCAAGTGTATTTTTTCTATTAGAATGTATAATAATAAATTCATGCCATGAAAACACACCAGGGCACTGCATGCATCCTGACACTTCTCCTTAATTTTGCTTTTTGTTCTATCTCAGTGCTGATGGCGTGATGAGGACACTGACCACTGACAAGCTGTTGAAAGGGATGCCGATCCTACAGGGCCAGATTGATATTCTGCTGGAGTTTGATGTGAGTTGAGTCAGTTGATGTGCATCTGCCAGAATTGATTGTACTCCCACGACATGCCCAGTCATCACTGTCCATTTACAGTAGAGTGATACTTGCCTTGTGATTCTTCTCTTACTCCTTCCGCTTCTGTCTCCCTTCTCCTGCAGGTCCATCCTAAAGAACTGAGTAATGGGGTCATCAAAGCAGCCTTTCTCCTTCTCTTCAAGGACCTGGTTAAGTTATTTGCTTGCTACAATGATGGGATCATTAATTTACTGGGTAAGTATTGTTTGCTGGCTCAGTGTAGAACTACCGTAATCCTGTCCTTAATATGTGTAATGTTATTACTAATGACTGGATCCTTGTGTACGTATTCATCCATTCATATACTGTGATGTGTATGCCTTTTTGTATGAGTATGCCTCTTGTTGCCTCTGATGCTGTGATGTGTATGTGTATGAGTATGCATCTTGTTGCCTGTGATGCTGTGATGTGTATGGGTATGTGTATGAGTATGCATCTTGTTGTCTCTGAATCTGTTATGTGTATGGGTATGTGTATGAGTATGCATCTTGTTGCCTCTGATGCTGTGATGTGTTTGTGTATGAGTATGCATCTTGTTGCCTCTGATTCTGTGATGTATATGGGTATGTGTATTAGTATGCCTCTTGTTGCCTCTGATTCTGTGATGTGAATGGGTATGTGTATTAGTATGCCTCTTGTTGTCTCTGATGCTGTCATGTGTATGAGTATGCATCTTGTTGCCTCTGATGCTGTGATGTGTATGGGTATGAGTATGCATCTTGTTGCCTCTGATGCTGTGATGTGTATGTGTATGAGTATGCATCTTGTTGCCTCTGATGCTGTGATGTGAATGGGTATGTGTATGAGTATGCATCTTGTTGCCTCTGATGGTGTGATGTATATGGATATGTGTATGAGTATGCATCTTGTTGCCTCTGATGCTGTGATGTGTATGGGTGTCTGTATAAGTATGTCTTATCGGTAAATTTGTGCTGCTGTGATGAAATGCCTTGTGATTATGCTGCGAACTAATCCAGTAAAGTATGTCTATCTAATAATAATAAAATATACATACGTAAAGTATGTCTGTCTAATAATAATAATAATAATGTATCCATATTTTAATGCCTTATTCAATATCGGGTTTTGGGTGGGGGTGGGAGAGGGAAGCTGGACCCTCTATGAGGTAGCACAGGGCACACGTCAGGGTAACCCCCTTGTGAAAGATGCTCCAACAAGTGACACTCATGATCATACACCATGGGCATTTCTTTGGGATGCTGGAGGAAACCAAAGTACCCTAAAAAACACAACATGGGGAACTCCACATACATTGGGCAGATGTAGAACTTAAACTACCCACCCAAGAGGCATGAGGCAGCCATGCTGCTCAATCCACCACCCTGCCAGGCCCACATATTCACGTGTTTATTTGATTTGTGTTTGTTCAGAGAAATATTTTAAAATGAAGAAGGCAGAATGCAAGGAAGGACTGGAGATATACAAGAGGTTCTTAACCAGAATGACCCGGATCTCAGAGTTCTTCAAGCTGGCTGAGGTAAAGAGCCCAGTCTTGTGTTGTATCAAATCTGCGTTCTTGTATGTTCTTGTTCTGAGAGTGTCTCTTTCTGCTCTTCCGTACACAGCAAGTTGGGGTCGACCAAAACGATGTTCCTGACCTCAGTTATGTAAGTTCCTCGTAATCACAGGTTCATCTTTCAGTCATTTTATTTTATTTACAGCATAATATGATACACAAGCCAAGCTCTGCTGGAGGTCCTCTTCTGATAATGTCAGCATTCATTGGTGACTAGCATCCATAAATTATGGATCATTATATTTCAGATTATAGGGTCAGAGTTACCTCCTTGTCTTCCTCTTTAGTAGCACAAAGGTTATGCATCCAGTATCAATATCCACTCTGGCAAACTGTCCTTACCACTCTTTTGACCGATATGCACTCTGGCCAACCATCTGTATTACTTTTGTTACTGACAGGTACTCCAGCCAATAACCTCTGTCACTCTGGTGACTGACAGGCACTTTGAGTAATCATCTTCATCACTCTCTAAACTGATACACATTCTGGCCAATCATCGCTATTACTTTTGTCACTGACAGGCACTCTGGCCAATAACCTCTGTCACTCTGGTGACTGACAGGCACTTTGAGCAATCATCTTCACCACCCTCTAAACTGATACACATTCTGGCCAATCATCTCTATTACTTTTGTCACTGTCAGGTACTCTAGCCAATAACCTCTGTCACTCTGGTGACTGACAGGCACTTTGAAAAATCATCTCTACCTCTCTCTAAATCGATACACATTCTGGCCAATCATCTCTGTTACTTTTGCCACTGACAGGCACTCTGACTAATCATCTCAACTACTCAATAAACTGATTCATATGCTGGTCAACCATCTCTCTCACTTGTATGACATTTTGTCTCTGCTTTGTAACATTCTAGAGGTGCAGCTTGATCTTGGAGGCTGGTAGTGTGAGTAGTGGCCAGTGCATTTGTCTTGAGAGATCACAAAGCATCAAAGGTCCTATACATACAGTGCACTTACACACTGCCTGAGAATGCATCGGAAGGAGATCCAACGTGTGCCCGCTGCTCTGCCGTGCTGCCTGTCTGCCATGTGTATGAAGCGTTAGGGCCCGCCTGTGGATGGCCAGTTGTCTGTGTCCTGGCCGATTGAACAATCTCAGACTACAGGATTATTTCAGCGATATCCAGCAATGGTTGAATGGGACTGTGGAGAGGGGCGATCCGAGTTGAATGCCCAGATATGATCTCTGAGAGATCCAGTGGAGAATCAGTGTGGGCATATCGCGGTGTGGTAGTTGCTTGTAGTTGTTTGATTTTGTTCTTCGTTTATTCTACATTCTTGCGATTATAATCGCATTAAAACTATATCATGGTGAGAAGTGTATTCCGATATTTAGAAAGGGTGATTTTGTCATTTGGATTCCTGGTTTGATGTATGGGTTTGGGGCACTGCTGAAACAAGTGATAAAAATCGGAAGCCAAAAGTGTAATGAATGACGGGAAGAATCCGGTTTCGCTTCTTGGTCAGTTTAATTTTCACAGGATGTCAGTTTAGCTCCCAACCATCGTTTTAACGCTCTGTTTTATTGGGGTTACAGGCACAGCAGCCTGATTGGTGTTTTCCGATTACAGTGCAGTATGTTTCTTTTGGCCTGTTACAGCGGAAACACTGAAAGCCAGGTTGTTCCAGTAAAACCTCTTGGTTCAGGTCGCTTACAGAGAGGCTTCCTGGTCACGCCCTGGTGCATTACTCTTCATGAGCGTACCTCCCCGCAGTGCCTGCACCCTGGTGTGGTGGTGGACCTGCATGACTCTGACGATGAGGACAGTCCCTTTAAGCTGCGTGGAAAGGAAGAGCCGGTAACCTCCACCCCAGAAATGCCCTACTGGGGAATGTGAAGTGTGGTTTCTCCCCTTTCTTGTATCTCTGCTCTTCTAAATAAACTTGAGACAATCCCGCTGTAAGAAGCAGAGTCACTCCTGCGTGTGGTTTTGAGGAACGTGATGTCCCCTCTGGGCTTGATATCTTGTATACCTGTGGTGACTCCTATGGATGTGGTATCACCTATGGATGTGGTGTCTCTTATGGATATGGTCTCTCCTATGTATGTGCTGTCCCCTCTTGGTGTGGTCTCTCCTCTGGGTTTGGTGTTTTCTTTTGGTGTAGTCTCTCCTTAGTATTTGGTGTCTCCTATGGATGTGGTGTCTCCTGGGTGTGGTGTTTTCTCTGAGTGTGGGGTCTCCTTTGGGTTTGGTGTTTTTTTTTTTGGTGTTGGGTTGCTCCAGTAACCAGTAATTTACCATTACCAGTACATTTTAAGTTTAAATATCTTCATCATTTCATCAATTTTGCTACTTAGTTTTTCTTTTTTGCCACTTTTTTCACTGTACTCTGAAATGCGCCTTTAAGAGTTCACTCGCACCTGCGAGACCAAACCGGCGGCTCGTGGGCGTGACGTCAGTCTGACTCATAGCTTGAAGTTTGAGCTGAAAAACATGTATATTATAGTTTGGACGCCAGCCAAAACGGTTCCCTTCCATACTTTTATGCAAACAGTACCTTGAATCATGTGTGGTAGGAGGAGGCACTATGTGTAATATTATTAAGTATATGATGCATGTGCAGCGATTTGTACAGGGAATTTCAGGAATGGAAGGTGAGCATGATAATCACATAAATATACTGAGTATAAGATTGTCTAAATGACAATGTTTTGTATGGCTGTGATGAACAAAAGTTGCTTGGCCAGGATTGATAAGATTGTGAGAAATGTCCAGGATTTTGTATTGCTTTTATATGACGTTCAATAGACTAGCCGTCTTGCTTGCAGTCAGTGGTGGTGAATGGACACTGTGCAATTATTAATAGATACATATTATGAAATTTACATGGTGTGTCTTGTCCCCCATAGTTATACTTAAATGCTTAAAGCACACTTAAGACATGTCTGTCTTGTTTAGGTTTATACTTATTAGTCTAAACTAATTAATTCTAGCTTTTGTACTTTAAACGGACAAAGTACAGTTACTATTAGTAATGCAAAACCCAAAATGGGAGGGAACCCAAAAATATTGAATATAGTGTGAATATGTATTTATTTGTTGTATTGGTACCAAACTGGTACCATTACCGTTCTACCATGCCAGGTACCGTATCCAACCCAAAATTCTGATACCGAACCAACCCTATTTTGCTGTGGTGTCTCCTCTTAGAGTGGTCTCTCCTGTGTATGTGGTGTCTCCTATGGATGTGGTGTGTCCTCTGGGCTTGGTGTTTTCTTTTTGTGTGGTCTCTCCTATGTATATGGTGTCTCTTCTTGATGTGGTCTCTCCTGTGTATGTGGTGTCTCCTGTGGATGCAGTGTCTCGTCTTGGTGTGGTGTTTTTTATGGGTGTGATGTCTCCTCTGGGTGTGGGCTCTCCTACAGATATGGTGTCTCCTCTTGGTGTGGTCTCTCCTATGGATGCGGTGATTTCTGGGTGTGATGTCTCCTGTGGGTATGAGCTCTCCTACGGATGCAGTGTCTCCTATGGGTGCGGTGTAAAGATTTCTGATGTGGACCGATTGGTCTTGCCTTTCTTACAAAACAGACGTAGCTTGCTTGACTTTCATAGGACTAGTTAAAGTAGAAACTGACGTAGGCATTGAAACCTTTCTACCTCGGTACTTTGAGCTGCTTGCTGTGCTATATTCTGCATGGGTTAGCATGCTGCAGTGCATTCTGGGCTTTGTGGGGCTGGATGTCCATTAGCACGAGCTTGTGCTATTCATTCACTGTTACAATGCAATGGGTTTGTGGAAAAAGGTCTTGTAGGGATTATTCTATATTGCGTTCCACCCAGTTCCATTCAATTTCCCTTTTTACCCCTATATATACTATACGTGTGTATCCTGACCTCTGACCCCTGTGACTGGCATCACCACTGTCCCTTATTTTGAGCCATTACGCTCACCTTAAGTCTTGTGTGTTTTGGCTCCTACATTTATCATCTGCAGGCTCCCAGCAGTCTCCTGGAGTCCTTAGAGGCACATCTCAATGCGCTGGAGTCAAAGAAAGGGTAGGTGCAGCTCCTACTCCCTGTAGGTGGCAGTGCAGCGCTGTTTACAGATTTGAAGGTTAGCTGGAGCTGTTAGTTTTTGTTCATGGCAGTCTAACGCTGGGTTTCTTAAAGGGATATAATATTTTATATAAATTTGAACATTGGCTAAATCAACCTTTTTGTTTAAATTTCAATAGCTGTATACTTTAAAATAGTCATACTGCAAAGATGTAAAAAAGCATTGCAGTGGCTCTGTGCTAATCTTCCTGTTACTTCTTTAATAATCAAATGCTAGACATGCTCCTTCTGCCCACGCTTATCTGAACTTTCCCCTTTATCTTTGTCTGCATGGACTTTGCAGTGATGGGTGAGTGTTGACTGGGCTGGGGATACTACAGTAGAGGGTATCACACATTCCTCATTCTCTGGGCGTGCTGTTATTTGCAGAAACGCTGTCACCTGGTTGTGAAATGTGCAGCAGCAGTGATTTCCCAAGCACCGTAATGAGGAGTCATTTGTAATTGCTGATGGCCCATTTATTATTGTAATACCATGATGACAAGTTTTTCTCTCTCCCTCTTTCAGGTCACCTACCAAGGTGAGTATAATATAGTATCTCTTGCTTTTGTTTCTCTGCCTCATTGCATCGCTGTTTTGTGGGCTTACATTACTTATTTATAACGGGAGAGGTTTTTTACATTATCTGTCGAAGGAGTCCTGAGTTCGTTCATTGTTGCACGACATTAGGAATTGATGACGCCGCACGTTAATGTCGCCTCCATTGTTTCACGTTGTCCGTTTTGACCTTGCCCGTCTTCCAGGAGTCCCCTACCGACAATGGACCTCCAGACGACACTGCAGACGGCACCCCCGCTGATGATACAGCCACCAGCCAGCCTGCTGCAAGGTGTGTGTGCCATCATCACTTCCTTTCAGTGCTCCCAGTGGGTGACATCTCTTTGTTTGTGTTGGGATAGTGGTGGAGGGTTAGGGTTAGGGCCGCGTCTTTTGGTGGAGGGTATGGTCACTGCAGCTTCCTCCCTCTCTAGTTCCGATGACCTGCTGGGTCTGGACCTGCTCGCTGAGCCCTGCCAGCCAGCAGAGGCGGCTCCGGTGGCTGCAACAGCTGCATCAACCTGGGGAGGTAAACTGCCAGTGCTCCCCTACCACGGCTGTGCCTTCCCCTTAACATCCCCCTTCACTACTTATCTGCCTAGTTCTGTATATTTATCTGGGGGCCTTGTTAGCCAAAGCAAGGAAGTTATTCATAGTGAGGATGCCCTGTTAGCCAAAGTGCTTCAGCCCTATTAGCCATAACGAGTAAACCTCGTCAGCCATAGCAAGGAAGCCTTGTTAGGCAAGGAGAGGGAGCCCATTAGCTACAGTATAGTGCGGAGTCCACATAAGCCATAGTGAAGTAGCCCAATAGGCCAATGCAACTATTCAGTTCAATTTGATTTATTTTTATATAGTGCCTTTCACAGCAAAGCCCCAAGGCACTTTACATGGGTGTGCCGTGATACATAACATCATTAACAGGGAATAATGCAAAATAAGTAAAGTAAGTCAAAGAAATGAAAGAAAGAAAGCCAAGTGACAACGGAGGAGAGGAACCAAGAACTCCCAAGTAGGGAGAAAAAAAAACTTCTGGGGGTCCAAGGTCAACTGGCTGCCCAGCCCAGTACGCCCCGTTAGCCGTAGAGAAGATGCCTTGTTAGCCATAACAAAGAAGCCCTGTTAGCCCCTTTAAACATATGAGGACCAGCTCATATGTCTGAAGGTGGTGCAGGGCTGCCAGCTCTCATGCTTCTGGCATGACACTCACGCTTTTAGATTCTCACAGATTATTCCATTATAAACCTAAAATTAGCTACATCAAAAGCATTGGGGTAGTTTGTGAAGCCGACAGACTTCCGAAGCCGACGACTATATACAAGGTAATACATTTCTTACATGAATGAAAATGTCTGTGCAGCCTTGTCACGAATTGAAAATTTCACTCCAGCCTTAGGATCCTTCAAATGCATCTGCTGGCTGGCAGTGTGAACACACCGCTGTCAGGCCATTAACCTCTTAGCTGGCTATGCTCTCTGAGCCCCCAAAACGTTTCTCACTTGCATCTGTCACATATGTACGTGTGATCCTGTGCCTTGCCTGTGGTTCTGACTGCTTCTCTCCTTCCTCCGCCTTGTCCCCTGGATGCTGCCCCAGACCTGCTCGCAGAGGGTGAGTGCTCTTTGCTTCTTCATGCCTTGTTTCTGCCCTGCGGCGTCTCCTGCTTCTTTTCTCTTGCTTTGCATTATATTTCTCTCTCCTTCCTGCTGTGTTTGGGCTGTGTGGCAGAGTGCTTAGTCGCCCCGGCTGTTGCCATTAGCTCTGCCGAACCCTCTACCGCCGCAGACTCCGCGCCTGCCGCTACCGAGGCCAGTCCCGCGGCCGAGGCGGCCCCTCCCTCTGCTGCTCCCGTGGCGGCGGCCTCTTCGGACTTCTTCGGAGGTTAGTAAGTTTTCCTGTGCCTTTGTGAGATTCTCAGGTTAGGGTGAGGCTGGGAAGGGTGCTTGGAAATTGTCGCCCATGCTGTGCATCCTGGGTAGAGACATTATAATTAAATTACCTATATGTGCCGGAGACGAATGGTTATTTCAAAACATCCCCCAGATGCCCCTAGTATATAAATAGGAACAGCCTCATACTTGACACCTTCCAATGTTCTATAGCTCCATATATTTTCACATATATCAGTCTAAATGCCACACAATGGTGCGTAAATACAGAAAATATTTTGAAAGTTCTGTTTAAAACTTTAGATTCATGTACAGTCGGAATTCCTGTGGTATAAAATGTCTGTGTTGTGGCACTAAATTGTATTTTCATCTCTGGCTGTGAGAGGCTTTCACTCCCATCTCAGGCTGGCCTTGCTTTTCCTCTATTGGCTGTTAATTCTTTTCTCTGTGATACAACATTATTCTCTGTTCTCTGATTGGCCATCTTTTTCTTTTTTCCCACTTGATTTTCTTTATTTATTCTTGGTCCTATTTACCTTTATTCCTCCCTTGCATGCACCCGTGTCTGCCTGAATATCCCAACACCATAGACGCGTTCGCAGCCCCATCTGGTGGTGGCGTGGCGGCTGGCGAGGCAGTGGTAGCTCCGCCCACGCCTGCAGCCGATGCAGCTGCGGGATCTGGTGGGTGGCGAGACTGTGTGTGCTCAGTGTGCAATGTCTCTGTGTGTCCTTACAGAGAGTGCTCAGGGCGTATTCTCCGTCTGTTTTCAGTGTATGTGTACATTCTGTGTTTCTGTTTGAGTGAATGTTCAGTGTATTTTTAGTATGAATTTGGGCATATTCAGTGTATTCTGTGTGTGTTCCTTCAATGTGTGCTCAGTTTATGATCTCCGTATGTATCTTATAAGTGTGTGTTCAGTGTATGTTCTCCGGGTGTATTATTTGAGTGTGTGCTCAGTTAATGTTCTCTGTGTGTGTTCTTTTAGTGTGTGCTCAGTTTATGATCTCCGTATGTGTCTTATAAGTGTGTGTTCAGTGTATGTTCTCCGGGTGTATTCTTTGAGTGTGTGCTCAGTTAATGTTCTCTGTGTGTGTTCTTTTAGTGTGTGTTCAGTTTATGATCTCCGTATGTATCTTATAAGTGTGTGTTCAATGTATGTTCTCCAGGTGTATTCTTTGAGTGTGTGCTCAGTTTATGTTCTCCGTGTGTTCTGTAAGTGTGTGTTTAGTGTATGTTCTTTGTGTGTATTCTTTTATTGTGTTCAGTGAATGTTCTCTGTGTGTGTTCTTTAAGTGTGTGTTCAGTATATGTTCTCCGTGTATTTTCTTTGTGTGTTCAGTGAATGCTCTCTGTGTATTTTCTGAGTGTGTGTTCAGTGTATGTTCTTCTGCGTGTTCCTGAGTGTGCTTGTTCATTGTGTCTTATGGACAATGGATCTCCTGCTGTGTGTGGCTGTAGCTCATGTAGCTGATGGTGTTGTGACCATGCTTATTTCATTACCCGTCAGACTGTCCTGGGTCCTTCTGTCCCTCCGCCATCTTCACTTCTCCTTTCCCTTCATATTCATATTCATATTCATCCTCTTTTCCATTCACACCTCCTCCTACTCACTTTCAGTGGAAAATCACGTAAATCCTTATTTTTTACAGTCAACTTCAGGTAGTCATAGCAGCAGTGAGCCGCATGTGGATAACCACCAGAGGGCGTATTCCCTCCTAAGGGTCCTGTTACACGGCGAAAGCTTGCCATGGCTACGTATCACTCACTTGTCAAATTATTTGGATGAAATCTGCACTCATGACTGCTGTGGGAATACAGTTAGAAAATGTAACGGACTCTGTTCAGGAAAATCTGTGAGGAGCCCTGGCTGGGACAGGGTGGCTCCATCCTGTTGTAGAAGAAGGCCACCCCCCTCCTCCCCATAGAGGTTATTCATTAACAGCTCAGCCTACAAAGTTTCCTTTATTTCCCATGCATAATTATCCTTTTTGTCATCTGAGCTGCCTGCCTGGTTTGAGTCCGTTGAGTAACGGTCTCCTCTCCTTTGAAGACCCCTTTGCGACGTCCAGCGTTAGCGCAGAAGTTGCCCCTGAGGTGGATCTCTTTGCTATGAAGCCCGCAGAGACCGCTGCCACCGCAGTAGCGCCCTCTGCTGCCCCTGCAGCCACCTCTGCCTCCCCTGGGCTAGACCTCTTTGGTGGTAAATCTCCAACCTCACTACACGCTTCGCCGTTTCTCTTGGTTCCATTGGTTTTTCCCTTAGTCAAAAGGCCAGGTTAAATGAAGCAGTCAAAGGCTGGATTAAAGGAGCTGCGAAGAAGGTTGGGTGTAGGCCAAGAGCAGGTCGAATGACGTGGGAGAAGTTGGATGTATCATCTATAATGGCTCGGCTCAGATCACTGATCAGGCTTAATTTTAGCTTCCAGATACAGTGGGGTTTGGCAGGAAGCAACGTCACCAATCACAGGAAATGTATGAGGTTTCCCTGCCTAAACATCAGGTATCCATGCTGGTTTACTGTTTTTTCTTGAACTTTCCCTGTCCTCTCTTTACTGGTAACTTTTTTACCAAACCATGTGATTTCAGATGAGTCATTTCTTCTTTGTTCATTGATGCTGGACCAGCCCCCCTCCCCCCCGCGCCAGCTCCTACTCTGATATTTCTCTCAGACGAAACGTTTTCAAGAGATACACCTTTCATTTCACTTTTTGATTTTTTTTTCCCCATAATGCATTTCCACCTTCCTCTGATACATCTGCATCGATTCACAAGCCCATCTATCTTACTGGTGTCAGTGTGTTTCTTTTGGAGGCTGCTATGCTCATCCAAAAACTAGTGAGCGATGTATGCCTGCTTCTCTCCTCCTGTCTGCCCTCACTGTCCTTCTCCCTCGCTTGGAAGGCCCCCCCGCCACCTCTCGGGGAGCTTCTCCTCTTCCAGAGGGCAACCTGGCCGCTGGTCTCCTTTCGGGTGAGTGTCCCTCTCCCTTTCTCACTTCGGTCATGCTCTTCCTGTAAATCTTGCTGTAAATCTTACTCTGACTCTGTGCATGCGTCCTATGTGGATGTCCTCATACTTCCTGTGGAGAGGAGTGTTAATGAATTAATAAAAGATTTAATTATATGCTGGTTTTTGGGACATCAGAATAGTCTGTAAGTCATGACGGGTCATATGCCGGTCATATGATGCATGATACATCCTTTCATCCAGCCATCGCAAACTCACTGGAAAATGTGAGACAACATAGAGGCGGCTTAATACTTGACATTTAAATATTTAAGATTGAGGAATCAAGTACCGTGTGTTTGCATGTATCCATGTATGTTTGTATGTCTGTGTGTGTTTGTATGTATGTTAGCATGTCTATGTGTTTGTTTGCATGTTTGTGTTTGTGATTGTGTTCACATCTGTATGTGTGTGTTTGCACGTCTATGTGTGTCTGTGTGCACTTGCATCTCTGTGTGTTTGTATCCGTCTGTCTGTTTGCAGCTCCCCGTGTGTTTCCGTGTTTGTGTCGCTTGCATCTCTGTGTGTTTGTGTGTTTGCATGTATGTTTGTATGTCTGCATGTATTTGTGTGTGTTTGCATGTCTGTTTATGTCTGTCAGTGTGTGCCCATGTCTTTGTGCGTGTTTACACTGGTGACTCTCTCTTTCCCCTGCAGATGCCTTCTCCGCCCCTGCACCTGTGGTTGCTGCAGTGACACCAGCCAAAGCTGATGCCGAATCCATCTTAGACCTATTTGGGGGTGTGTAGCTGCACCTTTTCCTGGCCACTTCAGTCCTCAATTTGAGACTTCAGCACTGCAGTTCCTATCGATATGTGCCTGACCTTCACGTCACACTTTTTGCTGGAGCTTTGCTTGGGTCATTCTGCTCTTCAGAAGCCTGACAGAGTCTGTCCCTCTTGAGGACTTTTCTAATCTGCTGTCTGCTTTCAGGCGATCTTGCAGACTGTGTGCATTCTGAAATTTTATTTGATTGCCTTACATTTCCTGTAAGTACTGGTGCTGAAGTAACACACCCTCCTACCTGTAGAACCCTCTAGGGTAGACATTTGGAGTAATAGGTCACAGCACATGGAGATCTTGAGTGTGTGAGCATTTGTGTGTGCCTGTGCATGAGTTGAGTTTCGTCAGTAAAAAGCTTTTTGTGTCCACATGGTTAAACCATTCTCTACCTTCAGATCCCTTTGGTGGATCCACCACAGAGTCCCAACCAGCTGCCCCCCCAGCATCTGGCGGTGACCTTCTGGCTGGTACCTGTCTATGCTTCACACACATTGCCCAAAACCACACCCACAACACACCAAACCACACCCATAACATCTGAAACCACACCCATGATCTCAAGCCACACCCAGCTACACACAAAAAGAGCATGAGCATTTAGTCTAAGCTGTCTCAGATTCTCACATGGTGATAGACTTGACTAGTTAATTAGATCTCAGTAAGATCTGTTCTTGGTTATTTACCCAAAGGTAGACATTCCTGTATTCCTTTAAAGACTGGTGCTGGCTGTCATGCATGTGTGGAATTGTGGGCACACTGAACAGATGGTATGTAGTGATTATTTAAATCTTGCAGGTCTCATGAGCACTAGTCCAGCTGCATCTGCAGTGACAGCAGCACAAAGCAACATGCAGCCTGCTATGAACATGGGCTTTGGATCTCCTCCAGCTCCAGCAGCGCCCTCTGGTGGCCTGGATGCCTCAGGTTGGATGTTTATAAGGATGGATTTCACAAAAAGGAAAACTGTCAATGTCATATTCATTAAATGATAATGTAACTGTAATATTTTAATGTTTTGCTGCTGGAATGTTAGTCTTCCTATGTTATCAACAACAATAATAATAATAACAATAACAGCAACAATAATAATAATTATTATTATTATTATTATATATATGGCAGGAATTATGCCATGTAATCATTTTAACTGCTTGGCCAGATGAATATTCCTCCTGGATGTGTGATATTCCATGCCCTGTGCCCCTAATTTGGTGTCATTACAGTAGGATATGGATATTCCCACGTAACAGAGGGCACAGATCCCGGGAGCATTATGGTTGGCTACTCTGCCAGTGCCACTGTCTTCCCCATATTCATGGTTGCTGTTAGCTCTGCTGTCTTCACTGCGATGGTCCCTCTGTAATTTGCCCACTGCTGTCTCTGTGCCTCTGCCCCTGCTCCGGCTCCTCTTCTCTTGAACGTCTGTCTCTGGGCCATGCTTGCTTCCACTGCATGATGGTGAGTTCTGGCTCCAGTGCCAGCTTTTCTGAGCATGGCCTTCTCTAGTGTGGGCTGTGCTGGTCTCAGAATTTGCAAAATGCAGTGAATATTTTCTTCTGCATGACATCTGTCTGTATCAGGCAAGCATGGGCAAGATAGGGTAGTTTAAGGAGATTAATGGGGGTGGTGTATGACTCACTGTGTTAGGATGGTGTTCCTGTGATCAGAAGGTTGTTGATCCAAGTCCTGTGGTTAGCACAGTAATTTTACTGTTGGGTCCCTGAGCAAGGTCCCTGATCAAGGTGGCCCTCAATCCCAGGGTGCTCCAGGGACCATCTGACCCCCCTTTCTCAAAATGTATGTTGCTTTGGATAGGAATGTCTCCTAAATAAACAAAATGTAATGGTGGCCTTCTATTTCTAAGGACCATAATATAATGCAGTGTTTCCCAACCCAGTCCTCGGGGAACACTGGACAGTCCACGTTTTTGCTTCCTCTCAGCTCCCAGCACACCTGTACCAGGTATTTGGTGTTCCTGATTGGCTGGGA
>JAODKL010000039.1:16576351-16587434 GCA_026780765.1 Petrocephalus schoutedeni
GCCAGCTGTACAATAAGTCAGTTTGTGAAATTTCCTTGCTACTAAATATTCCATTGTCAACTGTTAGTGGTATTATAACAAAGTGGAAGCAATTGTGAGCAACAGCAACTCAGCCACAAAGTGGTAGGCCACGTAAAATCACCAGAGCGGGAACAGCATATGCTGAGGCACACAGTGTGCAGAAGTGGGCAGTTTTCTGCAGAGTCAATAGCTACAGACCTCCAGACTTAATATGACCTTCAGATTAGCTCAAGAACAGTGCGTAGAGAGTTTAATGGAATGGGTTTCCAAGGCCAAGCAGCTGCATCCAAGCCTTACATCACCAGGTACAATGCAAAGCATCAGATGCAGTGGTGTAACGCACACCGCCACTGGACTCTAGAGCAGGAGTGACGAATCACACTTCTCTGGCAATCCGATGGAGGAGTCTGGGTTTGGCGGTTGCCAGGAGAACTTGCCTGACTGCATTGTGCTAAGTGTAAAGTTTGGTGGAGGGGGGATTGTGGTATGGGGTTGTTTTTCAGGGCTTGGCCCCTTAGTTCCAGTGAAGGGAACTAACAGTTTGGGGATGGTATGGAATGTTGGAACATGACTGTGCACCAGTGCACAAAGCAAGGTCTATAAAGACTTGGATGAGCAAGATTGGTGTGGAGGAACCTGACTGGCCTGCACAGAGCCCTGACCTCAACCCGATAGAATAACTTTGGAATGAATTAGAGTGGAAACCTTACAAATGCTCTCCCGGAAGAATGGTCAAAAATTCCCATAAACACACTGCTAAACCTTGTGGAATCCCTTCCCAGAAGACTTGATGTTATTGTAGTTGCAATGGGTGTGTCAACTCTATATTACAGTTTTTCTCCGTTGCTTTCATGCAATTTCCTCATTAGAAACATCATTCTCACCACTCCTAAAGGCGTTCTCAAAACACAGTCTCCCACACAAGTTTTAGTAACTTCTGCACAGGTGATTTAGTGTTAGGAGAAATGCATGAACTGTTTTGTGAACTGCATTAAGGGTGGTGAGAATGGTGTTTCTGATGAGGAAATTGCATGAGAGAAACTGTATAGTGGGATTCACCCACTGAGACACATTCTTTGTATGTTTACCATACTTGGCCAATAAAGATATTTCTGATTTTGAATCTCTGCAATAAGAAGGAAGCGGAGCTCAACCTTCTGCAGGGGGCGTGATGGGAGTGAGCCTGAAATTCTGCATGATAACAGTCTGGCTGTTTCACATCCTGTGTCTCCACCATCCACAAGCACAGGATGTGTCTAATCCTGTAAATGCATTTTTTCCTTTATAATTACAGACCGGCAAACCTGCAATTTCTCAGTGTTGCCATTCTGCAACAATACTTGCATCTGCCCACCTTCTAATCACATAACCTGGACACAGTTACAGGGACCAGGACCTTATATAACCTGATTAAATCTCACCCTGACAAAATGTGTATCATTCTCTATACTGTTGTCATCTGAATGAATGTTAAATTTATACTGCACTTTACAGAACCAATGGGAAGCCACTTCAACCACTACCGTTGTATGGCACCCACCAGGATCATGTGACAGTAGCCATTCTGTGCCAGTACGCTCACCATGCAGCAACTAAGGTGGTGAAGGGGCAGGAGAGAATTCACCAGTTAGATATAGGGGGTGATTAGGAGGTCAGATCAGATCTGGCTACCGGAGGCAGTTTTAGCCAGAACATCAAGGTACCACCCCTAGTCTTTTCGAAAGATGTCCAGGAATATTTCATGACCTCAGCCTTACATCTCACCGGAAGGATGGCACCATTGTTACAGCACAGTGTCCCTGTCACTGCACTCGGACCCACACAGACCACAGGAAGGACTGACTTGTTGGTCACACTAACACCTCATCCGACAGCAACCTACTTTCCCAGCTGGGCTCCCATCCATGTACTGGCTAGGCCAGAAGCTGCGTAGCTTCAGACAAATTACTGGCTGCTGACCCATGTATTATTATGCTTTGATTTATGCCATAAATAGTGTTTCGCAGTGAGACACATCTGAGAAATATGCTATTATTAAGTCCCAGATGAAGTTTAATATAACACAGGGAGAGTATCACTCGCTGGAGTTTAGGGTTAGGGTTAGGGTTAGGTGTAGCGAGTGCCGTCACTCAGTTTGGCTTAATGAAAGCCGCCTCCTCGTCAGTGCCAGTGTTTTTTGTTTTTGGAATAAGTCCTGATGTCTGATGCCTTATAATTGCATAACTGGGGAGATAAGGAGGGTACTAATAAGACTGAATATCCCATCATCATGCTGTGCCTGGAGACTGAACTAGGCAGGACAGGACACAAGGCTGGACACACCCTGGGTGTCCTTCACAGGGAATATATTCAGGCAAGGCAATTTAAAACCACAGATTGGCCTATTTACATATTTTTGGAGTGCACCCAGCATGAGGAGAACATACGAACTCCATACACTCACACAGACATGTGAGATTGAACTCAACTCTGGTGGTAAGAAGAAGTGATGTGGCCCACTGAGCCAGCGTGCAGCTAGGAACCACTGATGTATTACTTAGAATATGGGGAATTACATTGAAAAATTATTTCAGCTAAGGTGCTGAGATTACTGACTGTCTCCTGTTGATTAATTTTTCTAAGTATTTCTCTGTTTTTCAACATTTAGAGGTTTCTGCTTCCTCCAAAATCATGAGGAAAAGTGCATAAAATATTTGATTTCAAAAGAATTCTCTGTGCTCATTTTGATCTTTTTTTTATTTGTTATAACCAGTATATATGTGGCATACAGTGCTCAAGAAAGCCCAGAAAAGCAGATATAATTATTAATGAGTTATCATTACTAAAAGTTAAAGTATAAGAAAGCCAGAAAAAATTAGAAAATGAAAACTCCTTTGGTAGTTATGATGACAAAAAATCTCTGGGGGTGAAAGGCCCCAAATGTCTGCCCCAGATAAATACTATAAAATGTATCTGTAGGTGTTGCTGAACCTAGCATAGCTGATTTCTCGTGGAAAACCACTGCGAGTCATATGTAATCACCAGAAAAGATCCCAAAATTCATGACTGTTGTATAAATTCCCACCCATCTACCCATCCTTTGTTCAACTGCTGTTTCTGGTCAAGACTGTGGGAAAAAATACATACAAGCAGGCCTTGAATGACATTAGTGATCCGTTCCACAAACCCAGGTTTTACAAAAGTTAGATTTACCTTCCCACATCATCTTGAGAACTGTAGTAGTATAATATCCAGAGCTGATGTTTATTTGCTTATCTGGCAGAAGATTGCAGGTTAGGTCAGATTCCCATGTCTTTATAGTTTACATTGACAGATATGGATTATAGATGGACAGTGACTCCTTAAACATGTAATTCTGCCTTCTGGAGGCTGATGCTATGTTTCAATGGCAATATGTCTCTAGATTAATGACCGCAATGCCTTGGATTTGATGAGGTAAAAAATGAAAATTGCATTCACTTTGGAGAACAATGCAGGCATACAGATTGTCCTGATAATATACAAATATCCAAAGAAGCTGGAAGCATTTCCAAAGCAAAGAGTGGTGGAGCATTTCCAAGACAGACAAATGAATCAGGATGCGGGAAAGCCGCACTGGTGAAATGGTCTTTGATGTGATGAGACTGATTTAAACAGCTTGTGGGTTTAAACCATTGTTAAGACCATGGGATTTGTGCATTTGCCTAAGGTCTAAACAGCTCATATTTCTAAGAAAGTCCTAGTATTATGCAGCAGTGCTTGAAAGTAGATTTTAAAATGAAGCTATTATTTTATGCATATATTCACACATCAGAGATTGGGTTAAACCTTTGTGGAACAAGAATGCAGGGCAAGGGAATATTGTTCAGTGGTTCTGTGCCTGTGATCAGCAGATCAGGGGTTCAAATCGCGTGGTCGGCAGACCGATGCGTCCGTTGGGTCCTTGAGTAAAGCCCTTAACCCTTAACTCCAGGTGTGGAATATGCTGGCTGGTCCTGCCCTATGACTCCCAAGCTTGCTCTTATATATGTGTCTATGTGTCTCATGGAGTACGAGATGGGGTAGTCGATAAGATAATTCTCCATTGGGATAGAGAGTGAGAATACTGATCAGAGCCCGAAACCTGATGGCCTTTGAGGGCTACTCCAAGGTACCCAAGATGGGCACAAGATGAATAAGTTCTATGCGGCAGCTGGTTCCGTTCCCACTCACTTTGTTTTCAGGCCTCTGACCCTGGAAGCTGTGGTGAGCAGGATTCGATTGGTGAGTGGATAATGGAGCCAGTGTGGAGTGGAAGTGAGCCGCAGAGGTGGAGGAAGTGCAGGAGTGCCTGGCTGACAGGCCCCCTCTCTCTGCAGCCACAGTCACTCGTTAATGAAGCGGCTCTCCCTCCCCATTGAAGAAATGCTCTTAACACTCATGCGGCATGTCACCAAAGATGGAGTACGGCCGTCTAGGCAGAAGTGCATTCACTTTTCCACGAGTGCAGTAAATTTTAGGGTCCAGAGGGGCATCCTGAATAAGAACTCAAGCGCAAGGAAATGGTGTCAAACACACCAAGGGCATCTGGGGCTGAACAATGTCTTGACGTTCAGTTAAATTTTTTATACAGCGCTTTTCACAATGCAGCTGCCCCAAAGCACTTGACACAATCCAGTACACGGAAAAGGGAAGAGTGAAGAAAAGATTGCCAGAAGACAATGGAGGAAAGGAACCATAAACTCCTAAGTAAGGAGCCAAATACCCTGGGGATCCAAGGTCGACTGGCTACCAAACACCAGCCCCAAGATTTCATCCATAGTTTTTCCCAATATATTGTGGAAGCTCATCCTGTTTGGCCAGCAGAGCATCTTCAGGTAGTAGGCTTCCTGACAACCAGAAGATGCCAACATTCTCAAACATGAAACCAAACACAGAATTCTGCATAAGCAGCTCTCTCCCAAAGTTCTGGTATGTTCCGTAAAGCATGTGTGATATATGAGCCATCTTATTCCCATTACACAGTGATCTGCCTCACTATGTACCTTTACTGACCTTTGCCTTTGCCTGTGTAAAAAAACTGCTTTGGGAACATCGCATCATAGTGCTGCCTGACCCCAAAAAGGACACAACCTCTCCCCTTTACCAAAATACTTTCCATTAATCAAATATTCCATGAAACTATCTTCCAACTGCTTATTCATTCCAGGGTTGTAGGCAGTCTGGATCCAATCCCAGACAGCTTAGGGAACCAGGCAGGGGAATACCCTGGATGGGTTGCCAGTCCATTCCAGGCTATGCAAACTGCCTCACAATTTTGGCAATTTAGAGACACCAATTCACCTATCTGCATATGTTTGGGCGACCATACAGGGAGAACATACAAATTCCACACACAAAGTGCTGGAACTGGATTCAAACCCCCAATCTTGAAGGGATAAGGCAACACTGTCCTTAACCAAATATTTCCCTTTTCAAAAGACACACATGCTTGAGAAGGTCTTATTTTTCCTGGCTGAGAAGCTGCCATACAAATATCATTAATGAGAAAAGTTTCTTTTCAGTTTGGGGGTTAGCTACATTGATTCTGTGAAATAGTGAGATGTTTGAAGAAGCCCGAGAATAATATGCATGCAAAAGTCTTTTCACTGCCTATGTGTTCTAAATATTGATTTGCAAGCTGTTGAGTGGTTAGTTCATTTGTTTGTGATTACTTTTTGCGTGAGGAAAGGAATAGGGGTTAAATGACAGTTGCAGTGCAGTGTCTAGCATGGTTGTTTCACCCTTTTGGAGACCAGGGTTCTAGTATCCATCCCAGCTAGATGTATGTAGCATTGTTCTTCTGGTGTTGTTGTACGGGTTCTTCCAGGTTCTCCACTTCAAAAACATGCTGACGTGATTGCTAAATTGTACAAATGTGTGAATGCTCTCCATACTATGTGATGGGTTGGCACTCCATGCTGGGATATTTCAGGGAGATGCTTTCATGTCACTCATGTCAGAAAGGACCTGGACTGAAGCTGATACGTACCTGGGTAATACAGTACACTGCCCGGCCAAAAGTAAGTCACACACTTTAATATTTTGTTGGACCGCCCTTAGCTTTGATTATGGTGCACATGGGTCCCTGCAATTGTGTCCATTGCTGATAGGTGAGTTGAACCACTGCGTAAAGTCTTCTTCAGCACATCTCAAAGACTTTCAATGGGGTTAAGGTCAAGACTCCGTGGTCACCAATTCGCATGTGAAAATGATTCCTCATGCTCCCTGAACCACTCTTCAATCATTTTAGCCCTGATGAATCTTGGCATTCTCATCCTGTAATATGCAGAAGAAAAACCCATTGATGGGATAACCTGGCCATTCAGTAGATTCAGGTACACAGCTGACTTCACTTTACTGCTACATTGCATTGCTGAGCTGTAATAATGATCCAGTCATTGGCTTTTAAGTATTTGCTGATTGAAATTTTAATGGTGACCTTTGTTTTTGGCTGGGCAGTGTATTGAGATTGTCTCTTGAGTTTCTCCAAAATTCCTGTTGTGCAGACATACACACCGCGTGCAATATGATTATGAATTATGAATATCTTTGCCCTGCGATGGGCTGGCCCCCCATCCTGGGTTGGTCCCTGCCTCGTGCCCGTAGCTTCCGGGATAGGCTCCGGACCCCCCGCGACCCTGAACGGATAGGCGGGTTGGAAAATGGATAGATGGATGAATATCTTGCTATGAGCCATATCTGTGACAAATACAGGAACACCCCATGCTCATGTTTATACCTAGTCTTTGGAAGAACGGGCAGGGTGACTTCCAGTGATCTGTGATCGGGAAGCTCACAGAGGACAAAGTGATTGGCTGCATTATTCCTTTCTAGAGATGACTTTTAAGAATTTTAAGTGCTGAGTGACAACTTCATTTTTCTCATTACTTCATGGAAATGTCATACATCTGTTGAAATCTTGGTATTTTTTCTACTGCTTTCTATTTTTTGGTACTGCAATAAATCAAGAGCAACATCGTGATACATCTGAGAAGCTGGACAGGATAAAGAGAGCAGAGGAAGTGGAAGGTGAAACGGGCAGTTTGAAGCATTGCTGTTAAGGCTGGATTGAATGGGTCATCATTGTCACTTCATGAAATCAATTTGGTCATGGTGGGATTGCTGGGATTTCCTTCTGAAGTCCTGCGGCTTTCAGAAGTGGCCCACTCTTCGCACAGCATGAATACCAGCATTCATTTAAGTTAGGAAGCAGCCTCTGTCTGGAGGCAGTGTAAAGAGTCGGGGTCCCATATTTTCACATGACAGTGAAGTGTGTGCAGCTGGGAGGGGGACATGGGGCTAGATGGCCAAGCAGGTCAGAGAAGCAGGTGGGAGAGGTGAATGGGAAAAGCAGAGGGCAAAGCAGGTGGGGGAAGCAGAGGGGGAAACAGAGGGGAAAGTGGGTGGGAGAAGCAGAGGGGGAAGCAGGTGGGAGAAGCAGAGGGGGAAGCAGGCTGGAGAAGCAGAGGGGGAAGCAGAGGGGGAAGCGGGAGGGGAAAGCAGAGGGGGAAGCGAGCGGGAGAAGCAGAGGAGGAAGGAGGTGGGGGAAGCAGAGGGGAAAGCACACGTGAGAAGCAGAGGGGAAAGCGGGTGGGGGAAGCAGAGGGGAAAGCGGGTGGGGGAAGCAGAGGGGAAAGCGGGTGGGAGAAGCAGAGGGGGAAACAGGTGGGGGAAGCTGAGAGGAGACACAGAGGAGGAAACAGAAATCATTCCTAAACCAGTTGGGGGCAGTCTTGATGGTTCTTCTGCCAGAAAATATATTGTCTCTTTGAAATGTCTGACTGAGAATTTTGGTATTTGAAGATAGACTTTTTCTTCTTGTTAAAAGACTTTTACAGGTTGGCTTAGCCTTTCTTCACCAAAGGACCCATTTTCAGATGTTAAAAATTCTTTTCCGAAATCACAGAGAGCCCTGCCTTGGGTGGTGTCAGATACATTGCTGATGTTGTATATTTTCTTTCCAAAAGCAGGCAAAGGCAGTAATTCCTATGTCTAACTTTACATTATGTGTCCCATAATTAATAGGATCCTAAAAAGGCTCCCATACTCTCCACCAAGCTGAATATTTCTGGATTGCAGTGGACATTTTTATTCTTTACTGAACTTCTGTTCACTAATATTTTCATTAAGGAATGCTTTCAGATCTGTTAATGGTACATTTTTATCCCATTTGCAGGGGTACAGGAAACCTGCACATGGTGACTATTTTTGTTCCATGGGGTATTCTCTGCAGCATAGGAGTCTGAGGTACACCCTGGACAGTTCATCAAAGGGCACACACACACACACACAGTACATGTATTCCTATCATTATGGGGACACGCCATTCATTCCTATGGGCATAATCCTGATCCCAACTATGACACCCTTAACCCCTACCCAGCTCTAACCTTAATCATGAGTAGCCAAACGAAATATGACACTTTTGGCATTTTTAGTTTTTTGATTGCAGACACAGATTTTTATATAATTGAAGTAATCCCGGTGAGGCCTGAAAAAATGTCCCCACAATTGTACCTTGAATTGTACCTTGGAAGTGAGTATTTGGGTAGTCAGATGTCAAGCCCTTCTCCTGATAAGTGATGCTAAGCAAACAGGAGTGGTCTTACCTCCATCATGAAGAAACACATTGTTTTCAATGACTGTATATGCATATGCCTGAACATGCAGCTTTTGTCAAAAGCCTTTTATTTTGCTTACTTAACAGAGTTAACTTTTTCTAATTAGATCCTGCCAAGGTCCCATTTCAATGTCTCTGCATCTTGGGATAAACTGTTTACAGATTTCTGCAGATAAACTGTGACTCTCAAGCGTCTAAGCAAAGACCAAGGTACTAACTGTTGATGTAACCATATGTGATAGTGGTGATTACTCATTCACTCATCAATAAAAACATCTACACAGTCACAGCGAAGGCACCATCTGCTTCAAAATGGTTTTGGTAAAAAAAGCATTGTTTTAGTGTGTGCTGGACCACAGAAAAAGGGAACTCAGACATACTCCTTCATGGATAAATATAATCTGCAAAAAGGCAGAGAGATGGCATATGCTAGAATGCTCTCAGAATCATCCTTCTTGTCAATGCAGTGCTGCCACCCTAGCAGCTGGTCCATGGACTTGTTTGTAGTTGCTGAGTTTCCCCTCGTGGCTGCTTGCGAGTGAATCTGAGGTAGCAACCCCCCCCGACCCGTACGCTTCTTCATATAGTGAAAGATTGTAGCAGAGGTGCTACGTCTGCTATATCTGATAACAAACAGAACTGCCATTTGTAGTGAATGCAGGGCTGGTAATGGGTAATCCAGTGCTGTAGAGCTTTAAGTGGAGGGGTGTGTCTGTGTGTGAGTCAGTCTCTCCTGCATCTGTTCCTGTGGTTAACCAGGCCAGGTTTTTGTCAGCCAAACAACAGTAAATAAAATAGCAAAATCACATGTGAAGAAATTCTCTTTGGTATTCTGACTCGTTTGTTTGCTTCAGTTCAACAAGTCTTCATCAGACTCTAAATCCTGGACACGCGCGCACACACACACATCAATATATACATACGTTATATATATATATATCTCAGCGATATATCTCAGAGAAAGGAGACTGTGAAAGCACAGGCCCGAAAGGCACTCCCCCGAAACCGATTTGCATGATGTGAGGAAAGGCATCCATGCAGAAAAAATAGGGAGACGTATCATAAAAAAGCAAATGGACTTTCCAGTACTGTTCATCATTCAAGCCTACATACTTCCTTAAAAATCTGCCGGAGTTTAAATGAAACTGCAGATTTATTTAGTTAGTTAGGACTCTGTAGGTAAGGGCTCAGTGAATTAGGGCTCTGTGAGTTAGGGCTCTGTGGGTTAGGGTTCTGTAGGTAAGGGTTCTGTGAATTAGGGCTCTGTGGATCAAGGCTCTGTGAGTTAGGGCTCAGTGAATTAGGGCTCTGTGGATTAAGGCTCAGTGAGTTAGGGCTCTGTGGGTTAGGGTTCTATAGGTAAGGGTTCTGTGAATTGGGGCTCTGTGAGTTACGGCTCAGTGAGTTAGGGCTCTGTGGATTAGGGCTCTGTGAGTTATGCTGTGCTGACACCGCGAGCGGCGAGAGCGTCAGCAATACTAAGAAACGCCGTAGACGCCCTCTGATGTCATGGAGTGGGCGGGGACAAGGCCGCTCAGAATGCTAGGCTTGAGAATTTTTTTATCGCCGCAAAGCAAACAAACGGGTAGCTTATATCTTTGTGCTGACTGCCGATGGGATATGAAATTATGTTAAGACAAACACAATCATTAAATAAATGAAGTTAAAGTTACCGACGATTTGCATTGTTTTAAATGCCATTACGCCAAGATTATTATGCAATTTGCTTTCCTTTCATGAAAACATATATTTTTTTCTATGCCTCATTTTAATTTATGTCCCTCCACGCAAACAGCGACACGTCAAAAATAATTTAATAAAATACTATATCTTGAAAGTTCCTTTTAACATGAACATTTGTACCGTGTTTACGCGGCATAAAAATGCAAGTCTATGTGGGTTTTTTAAATGCATAGATTTATGCTACGGGCATTTTTTACTGTGTCT
Source organism: Petrocephalus schoutedeni (assembly GCA_026780765.1). NCBI lineage: Eukaryota > Metazoa > Chordata > Actinopteri > Osteoglossiformes > Mormyridae > Petrocephalus > Petrocephalus schoutedeni. Next base: position 16,586,940 of record JAODKL010000039.1, read on the forward strand.
AGAGAGTAAAAAATGCCATGTTGAGACGTATTTTGTCTCACGGTGTATACCCTGATGGCATTCCATACACTTTCTCCTCTATTGTGCATGGGAACTGTTGGGTCAGAACAAAAGTTTACATGCTTGTGTTCTATGGAGCTCTTTTTAGCGGAGCATCTCTACATTCCCATTGGTTGCCACCAAAGTAATGTGTCGTGACGCACAGTGCATCGAGCCCTGCTGCCTTTAGGGATATGTAACTGTGGATTGGACTTCAGTCCAATGCATCTCACAGACGCCTGACATTTACCCAGCCATCCACATGATGGCACAGAAAGCGGGATTCATCTTTCTCTCAATGCTCCAAGGTCTAGTTCTGTTGCTCGTTTGCCTGTTGTAGGTGCTTTTGATGGTGGACAGGGGTTAGCATGGGCACTCTGGCCGTGCTGTGGCTGCACACTCCAATATGCAGTATTTATCAGCATCTATCATCCTGTGAGATTAAAATCCATGCCG
>JAODKL010000039.1:16589833-16603911 GCA_026780765.1 Petrocephalus schoutedeni
CCCCCCCCCCCCCCCGCTCGCCCCCCCCCCCACTCCTCCAGAATATGAAATGGGATGGTGAAGTTTGCCCTTTGGGGTACCAGTGATGTGGCTTGCCTAGGGCACCACATGTGCTTCGCCTGGCACTGCCTGCCTTCATTGTATAAATCATTCTGTCACAAAATTGGCCTGTTGCTATTGGTAAAATTGGTACTTGCTAAACTTCCAGGCAAGCTTATAATCAAGTTGCCAAGCAGGCAGGCATTTCCTTCTTTTATATACCTATATATGTTTTTATGAATACGTTTATATTACATGTCAGATTCTTTACAAAGGTAACTGAAAAAGTAAACAAACTCGTGACCTCTGCGACCTCCAATTTGTGTAATGATAAGAATTATAATTGAAGGGTTAGGGTTTGTTTCAGTCAGTCCCAGAGTTCCGCCAGACACTGATATTCCTAAAATTTGGACCGTTGAGGGTGTTCAGAATAGTAAACCAAAAATGATAGTTTTGTGTTTTGTAAAATGAAGAACCACAAACAAGCAAGCAAACAAAATATCAAAAGATTTTGGTCTTTTAAAAACATACAGACAACTAGAGCATTTCTATTGGTGAAAGAACATAAATGTCAGTAAAAGCTGAAAATAAAAAGTAAGCCTTCTTTGTAAGTGGTCCGTGTAGCTTTGACCGCATGAAGGTTTGATGCAGTTCTATGTACGTCTGCTTTGAAAAGTGAGATTCTCACAGACTCTTGCTCTGTTTGGCTGATGCACATCCATTCATTGCCTAGCTGGGTAGATAGTTCTGGTGAAGACAGCAGCGGGGTCCAAAGCCACTTTTTGATTGGGCCCCCAGAAACAGATGCATCGCCCAGATCATAGACTCTGCTATTGAACAACATCTCCATTCTAGTTGCAGGTGGACTGAAGCTCCAACAGTTTTCCTTATAATCAGCACTTGTGGATGAGAAATACGCCCATCATAGTGCCCTACAGTAGAAATGGTGCTGATTTAGTGATGTACTTTGCTGGGATTTCAACACAGTGATCTATTTTACCACATCTTTTGACTGATGGTTCATTTTTTTATGTATTACTTAATGGCATGTAAGCATTAGTTAGTTAGGCAGTATTGCCTGACTAACTAATGTCCCATTACCAGCTTGCTCCTCCAATGTTATTGACTAACACTAAGAAAAACAATCTATTACACAAGTTGTAGCTTCTTTACGTTCTTTACGTTCCTTCCAATTTTACAGTCAAGTTTAAGGCTTTACTTTTTGTCTTTAAAGTCTTAAATGGTATTGACCCCTCTTGTTGGTCTACTGCACCTTCAAGTGTCTGTCAGAACCTTTCAATCCACTTTTGATCAGTTTCTTCTGCCAATCCCATGGTCTTGGTTAAAATCTAAGGGTGATTGTGCCTTTGCAGTCATTTCTTTGACCCTTTGAATTTCAGATTAGAGCAGTTTCCTCAATCACAGCTTTTAAATCCAGTTTAAGACTTATTTGTACTCATTAGCATTTGCATCTTGAATGTCAGCATTGCATGCCGTCATTAGATTGGATTTTATTGTTGGATTCTATGTATAGTAATTGCGATTATTGGATTTACGGTTATAAATATTATGGTAGGATTTATGCGTTGTGTCTATTTACTGTGTTGTACAACTCTTTGGTAAACACTGGTGTTTTAAAATGTGCTTTATAAATAAAATTGCCTCACTTGACCTTAAAACCAACTTTATTAAATCAAGAAGTATACAGATTTTGTAATCCAATAAGATGATTGCCTTTCTTCCTCACCCTAACCTGATGGGATGCTTGAGCTGGACTTAGTCTGAAGGTACCCTTAGATGATCTCCAAACATTCTATTCTTAAGATGTTGTCAGTGTTTTAAATTAGCTATGAACAATATCCGAGATGCAGAATAATATCAGCTGTAATATTGCGTCCCCTGTGGGCTGTTGTTTAGGGGCCAGTACATGCTTTGAGAAAGTAATGATAGTTATTACTAATCCCAGCTCACCGGCTCCTGGTCACATGTCCTATCCATGCTGTACACCTGGCTCAGTTTCATTCCTTTCATAATTATAGAGAAAACTCCAAATTGCTTCTTGACTAGAAGCATTGTTTCTTATTCTGGGGTGTTTCCATTAGAAGCTACAGGTCAAAGGTCACATACAAGGGTGTCGAAGACAAACCTGAGAGGAATGGCTGTGAACTGTGAAAGCAAAGGGCAAACACTTGGGGTGACATATACTGTGTGGTGATATATACTGAGAGAGTGTCACAGATTCCTCATATTTGTCATGAACTGCTGGACACGGAGCAGGGAAGCAGGAACGGGAGTCCAAAGGTTCGGGGAAAATACAGGATTTATTTGTGCATCACAAAGGGAGGCACAAGGCAGGTAGCAGCACACCATAACTACAATGACAGGACTGGGGAAACATACTCAAACACGGACTGAAATACACAGGACTACTGACAAGCAACAAGGAACAGCTGGTAAATGCAGGGATTCCACACGAGGTTAAGGGGCATGGCACACAGGAGGATCAGACAAGATGGGCATGACAATACCAGCATAGGCCTCACAAATAAGCATGTATGCAAATATGAAGGAAGCAGTAAATCTGTTTGTGTGTTAGTGGGGGCAGGAAACAGTACAGGAGAGTGATCTGTGTGTGTGTTGGGGGAGGGGTGGCACAACAGAGAGAGTGATATTTCCAGTTTCCTCTGTCAGGACTTGTAAGCGTTATGTGACGCTGAGGGACCTGTGCAAAAACTAGAGCAGCATGGTGTTATATTTCCATGTAAGGCCATACTTCTGCACCCCATTAGAAGGTGTTGAGGTCCAGAGCCTGGTCACTTAACGTCACAGGAACCAACAAGGATTAAAGCAGCTGGGCTTCAGTAACAAGTGAAAGTAGCATGGGCGAAAGAGCTACAGGGTATATGCAAAGACACCAAGAACCCAATAAGTGAACTATTTAAATGATGACAAAGTTCAACACAAAGAGGGCCCTCAACAGACCAGCTGAGACATCACAGAACAAGACAAACTATAGGGTTTGTAGAAGTATGCCTGGAGAAGATGGGTCTTGAGGTGTTTCTTGAAGGTAGAGACAGAACCTGATGACTGGATGTGGTTCCATAGCCTTTTCCACCATCGAGGAACCACTCCTGAGAAACATCTGGAATGAGACTTCCAACATGGTCAATGGATCTTGAGGCAGTGCTGGTTTCCTGATAGAAGTGGATAAGAGGGTATGTGGGTCTTGATGGAGGTGGGTACTTGTTCTCCTTTCAGACACACACAGAGTTGCAAACAAAGCTTGGGGTCAAAGTACACAATCCATTTAGCCAATGCCCCTGGAGCATTTCAGGGGGTTAAGGGCCTTACTATGTGACTATTCTGCCAAGAACAGATTTGAAACAGCAACCTTCTGATCACAGGCATAACACCCTAACCCACCAAGCCACACACTGTTTAGAAGCAGATGTGAACACCTGCAGGGTGCCAATAAATAAAAACAAGGAGTGGTATAGCATGAACAGCAGCCACAAGGATCACAGGAGGAAATTATTGCCAATCCAGCATTAGACATAACTAGTGAGCCATTATGGGTGCTAATGATAAACAGGTAATAAATAAATAATATTAAAATCCATTCTGGATAAAAGTGATGTAAAGCAGAAATATAAGACAAGCAACAAGCTTTTGGTGGTCATAATTCATTCTCTTTTAAAGGTAGATAATGAGAACAGCTGTTGGATGACAAGGCTGAGAGCTAAGCTCAGTTTCTATGCAGTTTCTGCAAGTGCATGTTCTTCTTTTGACTGGGAACATACTCGACACCAGCTGCTTCCGGATGGGAGAGGAACGAAAGCCCAAAGTATGAAGCTGCAAAAATAAATAGGCACAGTTTTTGGGACACCATTAAAATAGCTTGTGAGCAAAGCCTCCTGCATTTACACCAGTAATAGCTATCATTACAAGTGCCCTTCCATGCCACCAGTTTCTTAGGTGGGCCTTTCAGGAGAACGGCATGCAGTTATGGATCTATTTCGAGTGTTTCCATGCTGAAGTAAGGCTGTGCTGCGAGGACTTTCCAGCCCGCGGCAGTCAGAGGCGAATTGGGGATATGTGCTTTCCAGAGATTGAGCCCCACTGCCAAGAGTGAGAGAAAAAAAGCCAGCCATCGGCATATGGGTGTGCTGACTGCGTTTTCTCTCGTCATGCTGAACCGTTTCTACACTGCACCTCCAAAACAGCAACTGGGATGGATGGAAATGTTTCGCCCACTGTCCTCTCATGGCCCTGCAGAGGTCTGCATGATCCACTCCACAATGGCCTACATTCTGCATTTTACAGCTTGCCCATGGTGGAGTGGCAGAGAGGCTGGTTAGCAGATCAGGAAGGGGTGTGGAGTAAGGGGAGATTATGAAGGCATGTGGAGTAAGGGGAGATTAGGAAGGGGTGTGGAGTTAGGGGAGATTAAGAAGGGGTGTGGAGTAAGGGGAGATCAGGAAGGCATGTGGAATAAGGGGATATTCGGAAGGCATGTGGAATAAGGGGAGATCAGGAAGGGGTGTGTAGTAAATTGAGATTAGGAAGGGATGTGGAGTAAGGGGAGATTAGGAAGGTTTTCGGAGTTAAGGGAGATTAGGAAGGGGTGTGGAGTAAGGGGAGCTCAGGAAGGGATGTGGAGTAAGGGGATATTAGGAAGGCATGTGGAATAAGGAGAGATCATTAGGGTTTGAGGACAATCATGATGGTTAGGATGGTTATTATGTTTAGATGGGCTTGGTAGTTGAACAAGTGAAGCTCCTAACCTGTAATATATAAAATGGTTATCAGAGGTTAAACTGGTTTCCCTGGTTGCAATGAGACTCTGTGTTCTTCTTAATGAGCTGGGATGCAGGCAGTCACTGTAGCTGTGACAGGGACACACATGCCTCACTTTGCACTCTGATCATCCATGAGAACACCTTGACACCTTTCCCATCTCCTCTGGTGGGCCTTAAGCGTCACAGCCGCTGTCAGAGTCAGGACCCAGCTGCTTTCCGTTACTCAGTCATAGTCACCATTTAACATTGAAGATTGAATATTTCACTTCTTTATTGGTCATGTGTAGATGCAATGGAATGCTGAGTCACTCTATCTTACAAAACAATAAAATACAACGCAAAACTAGACAGTACAAAGTCAGTGATTGATAAAGGGCAGCAGTTGATCAATAAAGTGCATGTACTATGGGAATAACGATAAATGCAGATGTTGGAAATTTGGATGACTTGGGAAAAGAGGCTGTTCTCCAATCTGCTAAACAGAGTTCTGATGCTGTGAATCCAATCTCAGCCTAGTTGCTACTGCCTGTTTTTATACTAACCCAGCTAGCTGAAGCAAAACAGATGTTACCAGATGCCACTACCTACTACAGATTTTAATGGGAACTATTAGAGGCTGGCTGCCCTGTTCAAGTCCTGCACTCACCGAAGAGTTTAAGAGTAGCTGTTCCACACCCACAGGGGTCACTGAGCCAATCCTGACTTATTCTGATGGCAGTATGGATGAGAGCCCTTGCACTGTAGACAGAACCTCAACTAACTTTCAAACATACACTCACAGGCTCCAAGAAAGTCACTACTGGATCTCAGGCCAGACTCTGAAGCCACGAATGCCTGGATGTGCTCAACACTGTTGTCAGTAAGACAACAGCAAACTGCAACCCTGGTCCAGCTAAAAAAAAAATAATAATAATAAAAAATGCTCCAGGGAATTGTGAAAAATGCTGCACTGTTAGACAGACCAAGGTGACATGTGGCTGAAATATCATCACATTTCCCTTAGAAATCAACATTTATGTGCTGGATTGGCCCATCCTGTGGAGTTCTTAATCCAAAATAGTGTCAACATTGATGATTGATGTTTCTGAACCAGCATGGATGTGATCTTTAGATAAAATCAACAGGGAAGGAAAATCCTTAGTTATAGGCCCCGATTCTCTGTCGTCTCTTCTTCATCTGCTCACACTTTCAGCACAGGGCTCAATCACTGACCCTGAGCAGGAACCATGCAGAAGTCTGCCTTCTTTCACAGACATGGCTGTTGTACCTGAGAATCCTGACCCCCCTCCCTCAACGCCCATCGTGTTTCTCCAGAGACCTTTACTGCCCCCATGCCAGAAGGCGCGGAGGTGTAGGGGTGGGATTAGGTGTTGGAGAGGAGCCCAACACCTGTAAAATACTTTTTTACTACAAGATTGCAGATAGCATTATAACCCAGGAGACCAAGGCCAAAGCAGCGCCTCTTGGGAGGGTTGTGACTCAGGGCTGTGGTTTGGTTCAGCAAGCTAGACCCCACTGCCAATGTGAATCCTGTGCTCAGCCGAACAGTCTTGTTGCCTTTGGGCCCTTGAGCAAGACCCTTAACCCCCTGTTTCAGAGGTTCTGTATAACTGACCTTGCCCTCTGACCCCAAGTTTCAATCTCACCTGTATAAATGTGCATGTGTGTATGTGTGCGTGTCAGTGGGATAAGTGAAGATGGGATATGTGAAGTCTAAAGAATTCTTAGGTATGTGTACAAATGGCAAATAAGATATCATATCTTACACTTACAGAAATTCTCTCTACAGTGAGGGTTAAATCAATGCTTCTCAGTAGAGTAGGGAATACATTATATTTACACACATACTCCCTCCAAAGTGAAGAGGTACCAGAAGCTTTTATTATCTGAAATAAAAACAACCGTAAGGGATCTGAAGGGAATTTACAACCACAAGCACTTAAACACAATCTCCATGGTGTTCTGTTGCACTTTTATCCTACGTTATGTTTGGGCTGGACCCCTTGGTTGGTGCTGGAGTGCAGCATTAGCTGTCACAGCTGTCATTAAAAGCTTCGGGAAGGTATTGATTTAAGCACAACTGCAGGCATTGAGTACAAAATGCTTTGTTTTACTTCTATCTGGCACTAAGGAATATTTTTCATTTCAGTTTTTACTTTCTCAGCAGTGAAATGACCTTATGAAATGAAGTTGGCCTCCAGCATGTTCTGGCTCACTTACTGTATGATCTTCATCTTTCAGATAACAGATTTCAGCACTATTACTCACTGTCCAGGTGTGCTACGAAAAGGTTATATATCCAAATGCAGTTCGTAAAGGGGTAGTAACACATAGTCAATCTGATTAACAAACAACTACAAATGTGGGTCACATTAGATTTAAACACACAAAGATAAATAACCTGGTGTGAGGAGCACAAAACTGGGGCTTCTGGATAATGTAAAATAAGTGTGATTGATCATTTTTTACCCTCTTTCATACATGAAAAAGCTAAAGAATACCTTCAGACCACACTACCTGTTTGCCAGGTTGTTACATATGGTGGGGGGCAGGACAACTTTGGGCAGCCATGCTGTGGGGGTCATTAGGTTTGAGGATTTCTCTGCATGGTCATATAATGGCCAAGGATTACAACCCTGTTTTTCAGGGCCCAGTACACCCTACAGAGCAATAACTGCTCCCTTGTGATGTTCTCCTGTTTCCAGATAATAATTCCCCCATGCACTCTGCTAAACAGACACGTCTCATGATCATCAGACATTTATTGGGAGTTCTAGAGCACACACTGGGTAGAAGATTTCCATCTTCTTCGTCTTTCAGTGAACCCGAGGCTTTTCTTCTTAAAGAATGTTGTAATATCCCCCAAGCACAGTTAAGGTCTTGTATGACAGCATTCCAGGAATGATTGAGGCCTTTCTGAAGGCAAAGGGTGGCCCTGTTCCTTATTAGAGCCTTGATATTATTATATTGCTGGGTGTTTCTGCTGATTTTGTCCACTCCCGAAAGGGTTATTGTGCTGTTTTTACAGATTTATTTTGTTTTACGGTGAGTCATGGGGTAATGCTTAAACACAGAGGAAGTGGATGAAAGGTGTTTTCATTCTCTCAAGGTTGAGCAGTATGCAGCCCAACTTCTAGAGCAGATGTAGACTTTTTTAAAAACACCACATTGGAAAGGGGTCTGTAGTAGGGATGTGACAAAAAGCCAATTCCGGTCATATTGCATATTTGAACTTAATAGTTTTAGACAAGGTGTTTCAAATTGTTACATGTTTAACATGTTTTAATTATTTTTATTGTATCATAGACCCTGTGCCTAGAAGACTAATCATCTGTGAGGTTGGGACACATGCCCCTATGCTGAACCCTGCTCAACTAATGTGCATCTAATATGCCTCACTGCAGAACATATGCAGTACTGCGATGCACACAGGTTTCTGTGGTCCGCAGTGACCAATACTATAGAGCTGTGTCAGCTACTGATGACACCTAGAACCCACAGGTATGGGATGACATCTATCACACCCATCCTGTGTAATACAAGAACTGCAAGGTTAAAGGTGGAATCAATTCGCTCTGATTCTCAGGTATTGATATTTGTGACTCTGTTTCCCCATTTTGTTTGACTCTCTCACATCACATGCACATTTTGCATTTTCCAGTAAACTCTTTTAAAGTTTCCGTATTGATTTCTGTTCATTTTGGATATTGAGATGAATCCTGGTTATACTTGGCTACATAGCTTCAGTCCAAGCTTTGAATTATAGGTGAAAAATACATAATAAGGAGTTTGCAGATCTGTAAGGCAAAGGCACGCAGATGACAGTAATATACCTGTGTACAACAGGCACCAAGAAAACTGCTGAATGCTGATCTCGCAGCCACCCATCCAGGAAATTAGTACCATCTTTGATTGCATTTTTAATGCTTATCATTTCCATTTAAGTTAATAGATGCTTTTATCCAAAACAACATACAATTCACTAAGCAGGGTCAACAAGTCCCTGGATCACTTTTGGGTGTTGGGTGTTGATAATAGCCAACCTTCCGATTACTGGCACAGGGTTCTAACCCACTAAAACACACACCATTTGGTGCAGCTAGTCCTCATGTTATCTTTTCAGTCTTCCCTCCTCACATGCCATTTATGCATTTGTTTAATGTTACTCTGTACCATCCCTTTGCTTTACAGAAAGAATGCGTGTCCGATAATTCTCTTTACAATGCCAGTTACCTGCTACCCACCTGCTGTGTCTCTCTGTATTCTGTCTCTTACTGGGGTCCCCTGTGATTAGAATGAGAATCATAAAGAGAGGTGGTCCTTCACCCCTGCACTAAACTATCTATTAACAATCAGGAGCAGCATGGGATTGAATAAAAGGTGAAACAAAAAAATGAAAAATGAATGTGAGAGAACTGGGGTGATAACAGTTATAATAACAGTTATAGGATCATATCTTACTAAAGTGCTATGTGTCTGATGTTAGCAGACTAATAACTGTTGGTGAAGGATACTGCTGTGATCAAGAAGAACATGTTGAAATATCTCAAATTAAGTCCAGAGCAAAACATTTTACTAGCAGATCTACTGGATAGAAAGTCTAAAATTTAAAATTTAAGTAATTTACACTACCAGGATTCTCAAGGTCAAGGTCAAGAAGGCAATAGGTGTCATGTCCAGCTCCACCCAACATGTGCAATCCCTGTGTTTCCCTTGGGCGTGGCTCTAATCAAGCCATGCCTGATGCTCGTTTGTCTTGCCTCTTGTTCTTACTCTCCTGGTAACCATACACAGCTGCCTCTCATTTGCTCCTTCCTTAGTCTTATATTGAAGTGCTTCCCAGTCCTGTGCTCCCCAGTTCTGCCATTGTTACCTGTCTGTACCCTCCTGCTGCGTTTAATCAAGTCCCCAATCTGGGGTTTTGATCTGCACTGCAGCCTGCCTTTGGTCTGCATTTATTCTTATAGTGTGGAGATATTTAACTACTGCAGCATGGAAGACAGGGGCCTGAAACCAATGTAAGGGAGATAAGGAGATGCAGAGTCTGTGGATGGTGCTACCATTCATTTATACAGGCGGCTCCCAACTTGCGTAAAACTGACTTAAGTAAATCTGGATTTGTGTGGAAAAACATTTATGCAAGTGCTGCAAAAGGCGACATATGTCAGTAAGTAAATTTATGCTTTTGCTTTTATTTAATGTCTATGTAGTGTATTTCTTGCAGATTCTTTTTGCTAAAAGATGTAGTAAATGGTATGGGAAGGTATATCTGACTTATATAAAATTGATCTTATGTTTCTGTCGAGAAATGCCTATATTCTGATTTGTAGCACTTTCCTCTACTATGGTGAGGTCTTACGACAGTTATCTGATCAGCAACAAATTGGATGCAGATGTTACTGCATTTCGGGGCCTGCACTCCCGCAGTCTCTGGGACTCTTTTTGTTCAGTCGGTTTGACAGTGTGGTTGGGGGGAATGGGAGCCTTTGTTCTGCCATGGCTCTGTGAGCTGGAAGCGATTCTTCCCCTGTAATCACACGGAGACTGTGGGCTCTGAAGCTGATAAGGGCTCAGCTTTGCAGACAAACTGCAGACTCATCATTCAAAATGACACCAAAAACGTCACCGTGTGCTGGCCAGCTCCAGCCTCCGCATTTAGACACTTGTGGTGAGGGTGGAATCCCTTCTATATTTACATATAAAATTTCATGTGCTTCATCGGACTTGGGATGAGAAATGACTGTTTCTTCACCTCAGAGAAGAGCAACTTTAGAGAAGGAGAAGAGAGAGTAGAAGAAAGTGAGAGAGTGAAAGGGGCAGAGCAGACTGTCTAAAGGAAAGAGGTTAGCTACACAATTTCTTATCAGTGAATACATTCAAGAAAGAATTTAAACTGAATTCAGAAAACCCTTCATCCTTTCATTTAGCACAGATGCCTCCGTTAACTCTGTTAACACTGGTTTTATTGTGCGTATTTGTCATTTTTCTGTGGAGCTGCCTGGGGCCATTTTATGTATATTATTATTACATTGTCAATGCCATATACAGGTATACAATGGCATTAGATAATGTTTCCACATGAGCACAGTGTGATGGACATAGAGCAAGTAACAACAACAATAATAAGAACAATAATAATAATAATAATTAATATAGTCCCTGCGATGGGTTAGCGCCACGTCCTGGGTTGGTCCCTGCCTTGTGCCCGTAGCCTCCAGGATAGGCTCCGGACCCCCCACGACCCTGAATATGGCAAGCATTTACAATTATAATGTATGACTAGATGGATGGATCAATATAATAATAGTGTTTACAGTGCTGATTGGGAGTGGGGGAGGGTTTGGTATTCTTGGGCTCAGGTAGTTCATAGTGAAGGCAGCGATGTCCTGGCAGCCTAAGGGGAGAAGCTGCTTGCAACCTAACCAAACCGATTCGGATGCTCCTTCACCAGACGGGAGACAAACCTAGGGGAGTCTGAATTAGTAATTCAATTCAGGATACTTTAAATGTCCCCAGAGGGCCAGTTAAAAGCAAGCAGGTAAGCAATATAAAGCAGAGAAATGGGAGAGTGGTCACAATGATGTTTTTCCACTGCATGCTTACTGGCTGATACTTTGCAATTTCCAAAGGGACAGTGAGGCAGCTGGTCAGAACACTTTCTATGGTATTCCTGTAGAAGGTGGATATCATGGGCAATGGAAGATCTGCATCCCTCACCTGCTACAGGGACTTCTGACTAGAGTGGAGGAATAGAGGGTCCAGTTGAGGTGTTCTGCACCCCAAGAAATTTGCCGCTCCTGACTTTCAGGTTTTACTGTCACGTGTTCAAAAAACACAATGAAATTCTTATGGCATTGCCAGGCAGGGGCAAGTGCATGGAGGGACAATAGGAGACACGGCAGTGTAAGAAAAGCACAATAAAGGACAAGACCGTGCAACAAGAAAATAGTGTTAATGAACATAGAGGTGGTAAAGAACTAGTGCAGAAGTGGGATATTAACAACAGTGTGCGAGAATGCAGTGGGTGGACAGATGTAGGTCACTGACCACTGTTCCACACTGACCACTGCTCCACACTGACCACTGTCCGACACTGACCACTGCTCCACGCTGACCACGGTCACACACTGACTACTGCTCCACACTGACCTCTGTCTCACTGACCACTAGTCTATACTAAACACTGTTCCAAACTGACCACATCATACTGACCACTACTCCATATTAAAAACACTGCTCCACTCAGACCACATCATACTAAACACTCCCACATTGATCACTGCTCCACACTCACCACCCCATAGTAACCGTTGCCCTACACTGACCACTTATTCATTCAGATTACTGTCATACACTCACTGCTGATCCATACTGACCACATGCACTGGCCAACACTGTCCACTGCTCCATGCTGAGCACTCCATACTGAACACTGTATTGACCGCAGCACGTTGAATACTGCCTGACACTGGCCACTGCCCTACACTTCCCACATTTACTGGGTTCAATCGACCCTGCCTCCCTCATCTGCACTACTAGTCAAGACCTCTGAAATTCTGTTCCTCCTCTGTCTTCCTGTCTCTGGCCTTTTAATAATAGCGGCTGATAGCTGCCAAGCTCTAGGAGAATGAGCTTGCTGTACTATTTCAGTCAGGCAATTGTAAAGCCAGCTATTTCCATGACGTCCAGTCCCAGCTGTGCATTTTGCATTGCTGTTTAAACTCAGTGTGCCTTACAGATCAGAAACGTGAGAGCGAAGAGAATTCAGAATAAGAACGTAAAGAAACAATATTTGGGTGAGAATTTTTGAAAACCAGTTAACATATGAGATAAACCGGCTACTTCTACGTTTGACCTTGTATGAACAGCGAGTCTGTGGTCTGAGTCTATCCATATATATTCACATGAACAGTCTGGGAGATGAGTCTTTCTGTGTATATGTACAGGAAGGGTCCGCATATATTTATGGGCATAGTGTGAGGGATGTGTTTTCCTGTATAGATCCATAGCAAAAGGTTTTAGTAACATACATTAGCTTTGGTGTGTAGGGGAGTAATCCTGCCAAAAGAACACTTCTCACAAAAGCTGTCAGTACAAACAGTACTGGAGTGTGCTTACAAATGCTCACCTGCACAGTGATGGAACACTGACAACAAAGAATGCCTGTACTGTGACTACATCAGAGGCGGAGTAGGGGCATGTCAATTAAACTGAATGTGGGGATGAAGTAGGGGCAGGTCTTAATTAACCCGAGAATGGAGATGAGGGCAGGTCTTAATTAAACTGAGAATGGAGATGTAGCAGAGGGCAGGTCTTAATTAAACTGAGAATGGAGATGCAGCAGGGGCAGGTCTTAATTAACCTGAGAATGGAGATGCAGCAGGGGCAGGTCTTAATTAACCTGAGAATGGAGATGCAGCAGGGGCAGGTCTTAATTAACCTGAGAATGGAGATGCAGTAGAGGCAGGTCTTAATTAACCCAAGGATGGAGATGCAGCAAGGGCAGGTCATAATTAAACTGAGAATGGAGATGCAGCAGGGGCAAGTCTTAATTAACCAGAGTGTGGAGGTAATGCAGGGGTGTGTCACACTATGAATGGAGTATGGCTATGGGTTAATTAAAGTGGTTGTGGGGCTGAGGAACTGCTATACATGTATATATTGCTTCCCTTGTATACTCCACTAGTATTCTGACTACTGAATGTTGCTCGCAGGCCTACTGGTGTGTCACCTCAACCCATTTTTTTTTTTTTTCTTTTTCCTTCTTGTCCTGTCCGCAGTAGCCAAGGCAGGCGGTATTTGAAACCCGGATGCCTATATTAATGGGACACTAATAACAATTTGCCCACGGATAGTGCTAACAAATGTGGGGGGCAGCAGCGACACCCCCCCCCCCCCCCCCCCGACCCCAAGGAGGCCACCAGACCCACCCCTGGTAGTGCTGAGGAGGAGTGGGGAGCAGAGGGGGGCCGTGGAAGCTGACCCCAGGGTCACGGAAGAAGGCAAGCCCAAGACCAAACCCCCAAGGCCGCCAGCAACCCACAGAGCATCCCAGGGAACCCAGAACATCTGCCAGGACCCCAATCCACAGTAGCATGGCCCAGGCCACCACCCAGCCCAGCACCGCCGGAGGAGACCGCCCCCCCTCCCCACCGCCCGCCCCCCCCGGAAAGCCCCCAAGACTACCCTGCCCCCCCAGGCTGCTCGGGCCCAGAGACATGGGACCCCCAATGCCTCCCC
>JAODKL010000039.1:16619056-16639668 GCA_026780765.1 Petrocephalus schoutedeni
GCAGCACAGTAAGGTCATCGGGCATGGCATGCAGCACAGTAAGGTCATCGGGCATGGCATGCAGCACAGTAAGATCATCTGACATGGCATGCAGCACAGTAAGGACATCAGGCATGGCATGCAGCACAGTAAGATCATCTGACATGGCATGCAGCACAGTAAGGTCATCGGGCATGGCATGCAGCACAGTAAGATCAACCAACATGGCATGCAGCACAGTAAGATCAACTGACATCACATGCAGCACAGTAAGGTCATCGGGCATGGCATGCAGCACAGTAAGGTCATTGGGCATGGCATGCAGCACAGTAAGGTTATTGGGCATGGCATGCAGCACCGTAAGATCATCTGGCTCTCTGTAGTATATCCTCTGACAGCATGTCCCAAACAGGGGTCAGTAAGCTTGGGTTAAATGATCAGTGTTACCTACTGTGTTTTGCACCTATTTGTATAAAAATAAATAATTGTAGTTTACATCCTAGCCTGCATAGTCATTTTATTTGGGTGTACACACATCTCACTGAAGATATCTTTCTGGACTGACTAAAGCAAAGCATAACCCATAGTCATGTTCTGACAGTGTCCGTATACAAGTAATACAAGGACAGTAAATTGCTTAAAAACACCTCTGTAATGTTGAGTAAACTGCTCCAGGCTGTCAACGCTTTCAGCAAAAGGGAGAAATATTCAATCCATTGAATATTTTTCGAAAACATCTCTTCACTAGCAGCCTATCTCTGGTGTAGAGTCAGGTGATCCCATTAAGACTTTTTAGCTGGGATTACTGCTTGCTGGCTGCAGGAACTGATTAAGGTCAAAGGGAAAGGCTGCAGAAGTAGGTGACGCAAGGCCCAGTGAGGTCAGCATGGTAGCAGGGGCAGCTTCACCACGGCCTGTTACACATTATTTTTAGTCTTACTTTGAATGTCATACTTCATAGTTATAGAAATGCACACTTGTTTGTATTGCACATCTAGCTAAAACAGTATTTCCCAATCCGAACCTCTGGGACCCACAGACAACTGAGCTGGGAGGGAGCAAAAATGTGGACTGTCTGGCAGGGAGTTCGGAGGAAGCCAAAACATAGGCCGTCTCTGGGTCCCTGAGGACCGGATTGGGAAACACTGAGCTAAAGCATGTGAATATACAAAGAGAGCATGGGCTGAAGCATCCAGGTATGTCTGATGCTAGCATCTGACTTAAGACCTCAAAAGCATGTAAACCTGCACCCATGTTAAATGCAGTCTGCTTGCACAGTGTAACACAAAGACACCTGTATGCCTCAGCAGGATACAGACAAAACTATAGGTTGCTAACAATTTGGGAGTCTTTCTCCAACCAAAGGACAGAGTATTTACATCAATTTATTTAGCTGATGCTTTTATCCAAAGTGTTGAAGAAGTGTGGTCAGCCAGTCCCTGGAACCTTTGGGGTTAAGGGTCTTGCTCAACAGTGACATCAGTCTGCGGACCCTGGGATTTGACACACTGACTGAGCACACCTGAGCCAAACAATGAAGAACACCAAGTTCACCTGGTACAGGTGTTTTGGGAGCTGGGGGGGGGGGGTCCTGTTGCTGCTTTGGGCTGTACTTTATCTGTGCGTTTCTACACTTAAGCGCTTTGTTATTTATGACATTGGCCAGTATTACAGCACGGAGACTGATGTATGTAGAATTACATATAAGTGTATTTAAATGCCTTGCTGGAACATTAAAGAGGACCACAACTAAATGCATATCGATATCATACTCATCATCATTATCATCATGATTTTATGAGTGCCAGAGAATATGCAGACAACTTCTGATACACAAGCGTTAACACTGAGTGAACATACTCTGGTCATTGACAGGCATGCAGCCATATACCACGTCGCAGGCCACAGTACACTACACTCAGTACTCATGGCAGCTGTTAACACTGTCATAACAATCTATAGTGTTATACACACTGTAAACACTACAATAATCATCATAATCTATAATAGTAATGATTCGTGTATTATTATTATTATTATTATTAGGACAACAGGTGGAGCAGGGTATCACAGCAGAAGCATCCAGAGTTTCATGGATGGAAACAATTCTCTGCTAATGGGTGGTTGTTCATGGTTCGTTTCTCAGGTTCCTACAGTACCCTCAGTCTGGCCGAAAACTAATCGAAGACACCTAACATTGTTCTTTTATACGCTTCTCGTCTTTCTGACGTAACTATTATGTGCATTCAGATTACACAGTCACAAATATCATTGCCTTTTACTTTTATTTTCATCTTATTATTTTATTTCTATCGATATTCTATTGTATAAATTGTATTTTATTTTATGTTCGTTTTAATCATGGTTATTTTCATTGTTATTACATTGTATTCTTTTTATTACATTTTTTCCCTATGAGCGCAGCATTTAACTGCGCACTCGTACAGTGTATGAATGATTTTTATTCTCCCTTACTGATGGCAAAACAAGTGTGACGAACGAAACGTGAAACTTGAGCAGCATTCCTCGATTTTGCTAAGCAGCCCCGGCCTGACCCTAAGCGACTGAGTCGTGCGTAGTTAGAAAGCGGCATTACGATTGGCAGCCATGGGTGCCGGTCAGAACGACCCCCGGACGCCCAGTGGGACAGAGACAGGGACGCACCGGAGCGCCTGGAGTCCCTGGGGCATCCCTGAGAGGCACAGTACTATGGAGGCAAACCAACAGCTACTTCATACAATATCACTACAAACAAATAATTATTACTGAACCAGTCTTTGTATATATTTTCTTGTTTTTATTTTCAGAGACTATAATGTACATAACAAAGCGTATGTGAAGATGCGTTGATTGTGGCTTTGTGAATAATAAGTTTGTGCTCCTGAGCTTTTGGGTCCTGTGCAGAATTTATGAAGAAAATCACAGATAGACGCGCCAGGTGCTATCCGATATCTATGAAAATCGATAGGCGTGCCTTCGGGCCATGGATTTACAGGAGAAACGTCGCAAAACGCACGACGAGCAAGCCTGCGAGAGACGGGGACACTTAGGACGCGGACGGGATCCGGAGTCGGGGGCGCGCACATAAGGAAGCGAAACTGTCTGCGGACTTCACGCTGTCTGCAATGCGAGCGGGCTGGCCACTTTGTTCCTCCCTGGGGAGGGGAGCAAATGCAGCCTGTTCATAACATTAGACATTTAAATATTACCTAATATTAATTAAACGGACGAGTGTCGCGGCTTTCCTGGGATGAAGCTTATGGCGTTTTAATGCGCGTTCATTACATATGAAATCCACTTGTATATAACTATTACGTGTATAAGAGGAAAAGAAGAAGGTTTGGTCTTGTGTTTGCGTTTCTTCGTGTCAACATGTCACAAAACAGTTGTATGCCGCGGAGAGATACACTTGAAGAGGAGAGCAGTGGATTCAGCGTGCTCAGCTGGGAGCAAGTGCAGCGTTTAGACCTCATTCTGGCGGAGACGATCCCCATCCACGGTCGGGGCAACTTCCCCACTCTGGAGATGAAGCCGCGACAAATTGTTAAAGTGGTGAGGAGTCGAATGGAGGAGAAGCAGATTAACGTCCGAGAGGTCCGCCTGAACGGGTCAGCAGCCAGCCACGTACTTCACGAGGACAGTGGACTGGGTTACAAGGACCTTGACCTGATATTCTGTGCTGATCTGAAGGGTGAAAGGGAATTTGAAATCGTTAAGGATCTTGTTTTGGATTGTCTTTTGGATTTCTTGCCTGAAGGGGTCAACAAGGAAAAGATTACGTCGTTAACCTTAAAGGTATGCACGTATGTATGCCTGTATCTATCTATCTAAAATGCACCGCACTGTACAGTTGTTGTCAAATTGCTGTTCTTTCTGTAAAGAAGATTACTGTAATCCACTTAAAAGCAGCGCCACTGTTCTAAAGCATTTACTTAGGTACAGCTCCTGTGCAGCTCCAGTAACTACATGTTGAAGCAAATTACTGAGAGGTCAAATTTCACAGATAATATAAACCATAGTTGTTTCACTTTCACTCACTTCTTTACAGCTCCACTGACTCATTTTCTGTCTTTTAATTAACTGCAATGCAATATTTGTTCAAACAGGGAATCAATTACATGATGCCATATAAACATTAATTACAATTTTTCCTGATAGCTTTGGCACATTTCGTGAAACATATTTAACATTCTCAAAGAATATAAAACACTTTATACATATAGCCAAACACTATGGTGTAGCTGCAAAAACCTGTAACTCCCATCCAGGAAATAATCACCTAAATAATTAACTCAAAAGCTAATAATTCCACAATCGAATTGGTCAGTGCCACCAAAATGCAAAGTACAATCAGCATCGGCTTACCCATGGGAGCCAAAATAATGAGACTTACTGTCAGTATGTCAGTGTAAGTATGCTCCTGAGCTGTACAATTCTGAAGGATAGCCAGTTCCCATTTTCTAACTGTCACTGACTGATCATTTTTCTTTAGCAAACTGTTACTTATTCATGTCAAAGGCACCAGTTTCGGCATTGCAAGGCTCTGCATTGCAGTATGTAAAGTTCATTGGCAAGAGAAAGCACTTCCATGCATATGTAACTTCTGACAACGAAATGGCAACAAAAGCACGTACTGTGGGAACTGAAAATACAATGCCATGTCACTGAAATTTATCATATATATTCCTGAATCAGTTTGGTTGACTGTTATGTTTACACGGTAATCACGTTCATATATAGTTTTGAGTGCAAATTTATTACCTGAGAAACTACATAATCCAACTAACAAGACTTAAGCAGCTGAAATGATGTGCCAAATGACGACAATTGCACAAAACCATTTGCATGTATGTACTAAAATGTTTGGAAATTTGTGCAAAACAATAAGAAATCATGTTCTGCTGTGCAGGAAAGACATTATGGTGTGGAGATTATACTTTCCGTTTTGCAAATGTTAATTGTCATTCCAGAAATGCTCCAAAGCAATCGAGAAAAACTGCAAAAGGTGTTCGGAGGTCTGCTTCTTTAATTCAGGTTTCCTTGTCAGATAATAAGCTTGATGATCAGATGGATTCATTTGTGCAAGAAGCAAATGTTTTGATTGGCAGAGGTGAGTTTAAAATAAGCCACATGTGTCTTTGTTTCTGTAGGAGGCATATGTGCAGAAGATGGTGAAGATCTGCAATGATTCCGACCGCTGGAGCCTCATCTCACTCTCTAACAACAGAGGCAAAAATGTGGAGCTGAAGTTTGTGGATTCCCTCCGCCGGCAGTTTGAATTCAGCGTGGACTCCTTCCAGATAAAGTTGGACTCCCTGTTGCTTTTTCATGAGTGCTCGGATAACCCTATGTCCGAGACTTTCCACCCAACCATCGTTGGCGAAAGCGTGTATGGCGACTTCCAGGAGGCACTGGACCACCTGCGCAACAAGATCATCTGTACACGCAACCCAGAGGAGATTCGAGGGGGTGGCCTGCTGAAGTACTGCCACCTGCTGGTGAGGGGCTTCCACGCGGCCTCAGAGGAGGCAATGAAGTCTCTTCAGCGCTACATGTGCTCTCGATTCTTCATCGACTTCTCGGACATTGGCGAGCAGTGGCGCAAGCTGGAATCCTACCTGCAGAACCACTTTGTCGGCCTGGAGGACCGAAAGTATGACTACCTGATGACGTTGCACGGCGTGGTGAATGAGAGTACGGTGTGCCTGATGGGACACGAGAGGCGGCAGATCCTCAGCCTCATCACCATGCTGGCCGTACGCGTCCTGGCCGAGCAGAATGCCATCCCCAACGTGGCCAACGTCACCTGCTACTACCAGCCTGCACCCTACGTGGCTGACGGCAACTTCAGCAACTACTATGTTGCCCAGGTTCAGCCTGTTTTTGCCTGCCACCAACACACCTACGCCTACTGGCTGCTCTGTAACTGAGAGAGGGACTCCCGCAATTGGATGAAGTGGCACTGCAGAGGAGCTGAGCCTGGCGAGATCCCTGTCTGCAGGATTGTGGCTTATACAAACTCTGGAGGTGTCTGCGTTTGCTGCTAGCATAGCAGGAAGACTGGGAATGCCATGCCCCAGTAGGCCTGGATCTGAAATTTCTTCGTGGTAAACAGGGGATGACTGATGGCCAAGGAGGCTCTGAATGCTTGACGGATCCATGGAAGACATGAAGAGGGCAATTATTTTGTTTATTATATAAAATGAAAACTAATTTGTTGTCAAGATTTTTACATTCCGATAGTCATAGTAAGAAAAGAAATAGTCATTCAGTCATAAAGTTTTATTGCAATTCATTGTAGAGATTGTTAAGTGCACTTGTTTTGTCATGGATAAGGCAAAATAAAAAAATAGTTCCCATATACAAACCAAAGACTATTTCTAGGTATCCAGTGTTTGTAAAGAAAAGAAGATACTTTTTGTGCCTTTAAGTGCCTAATGTCTGTTACAGTTTGAGGAACATAAACCACTGTTGAGGAGTTGAGCCAGCTTCAGCCATTCCTTGTGTATTCCGTTGTGATCTGTGGGAACAGGAAGCATCATTTGTTTGTTCTCCAGTCACCAGAGCTCATCATTCCATCTCCCGATATCACAAGCAAACAGTGAATGTTTGCTGTCCATTATGCAGCTCTGATGATGTGAATTAGTTCCCAAATCCGCATCTCTGTGTCTTGCTAATAGACACGTCTGCAGCTCGACTGTGTTCCTGTTCATTCAGTTTACCTCATCAACAGGGCACATCTGGCCATTTGTTCCTAAAGTGTTGCTTCATGTCTGATCGGCATCCTCCCCGCAGTGATCACTGTATGGCCGGAGAAGGTCAAGCTTCCTGGATGGGAGGGGTTTATGAAGAGCTCAGGCAGATGGAGACGGCTAATGGTGGCCTAAGAGAAGGAACTGGCTACCCAATGAGATTATGTGGCACGTGTTGTCTTCAAATGCTGAACAAATATACTAGAGTGAATGTCAGAACAACAGATAGGTCTCGGTCTAATTAGGGTTCAACCATTCTAAGTAGTGCCCAAATGATCATGCTTGTTAGACTGGTGGTACGAAGGTAGACTGTGTAATAAAAGGCAGAGGTTCAAGTGGTGACAGAGTAGGACTCACTGGCTCTTTGAGGAAGTAGGGTCTGAACTGTGGAGGCTGTAAGTTCTTTGTAAGGCAGTTCTGAGGAGATAGAGGAAGTGCAGTGAAAAGCATTTTCTGCTAGGACACAAGCTTAGTAAATGTGAGATATGTGGTTTCTGCTGCTTGTTTCACCATCATGTTAGCTTCTGTTGATTTTCACACAAAAATAAGATATGTGCAGTCCTAACATCTAAACCTGTGAAATGGGTTTTATTTTATCAGATACCAGTGACTAAAAGGGCTCAATCATGTTCTGCATTTTCTCTTTTTTTATAACTTACAAAAAAGTTGTTTGTATATCTTATAATTTTAATTTGATGTCAAGTATATGGGTGAACACAACATATATTTGTTGTTTGAAATGCAAACCCTTTACGTTAAAATAATTAAGAGTGTGTTTCAAGAATGCTGTTTCCAAAAGGTTTTTACATCATTTTATTAAAACTACATTGAGTACTGTGTGATTCCGCCTTTGGTCCCTGCTAAGGTATCTGCTATTTAGTAAATATCATCTGGAAGCTGTTCTACATTATAAACAGCAGTTAGTGCTGTTTATCTGGGTAGTAAGTAAGTGTATATTTGCTAATAACAAAAACACAATTTATCATAAGGACATATGCAAATTAACAATAACACAATAAGAACAAGAAGAATTTCTTCTGTACTCCAAAAAGTGACTGATATATTGTTGGATAGCTAGAACACCACTTTGGTTCCCAGACATCTTTCCAGGGGCACCTAAGCCAATCCAAGTATTCATTAAGTCAGTGAGGTATTAATTAGTTGAGGTCTTGAAATGGTTAAGCTGATACAGTTTGACAGGCATGATATCATAGTTTTACACCAACATGAAGATCATTTAAACATAATTTTCGTTCAATGCCTAAGACTTTGCACAGTACAGTATGTTCAGCAACTCCAGAGTCAAGACCTTCAGAGCAAAAATCACTAGTGGCCCCCATGGGAATGACGCAGATTTCTGAAGGGGCAGGACTGTGTGGACTGCTGAAGAAAACAGCTGAAGGGGATGAGGACAGTGCTAACCCTATTAAAAGACAGCAATCTATTTTTAGCCAGAATGATAAGAATATTAACCATCTCTCTTGTTGACAGCTTACTGACTGCTTGCTTGGTATCCTAGTTTGGTGGCAGCATAAGACTTATTAATATTAAAAAACTGGACTGCCATTTCCTTACATAATGACAGCACCCTGTCTTTATGGTCTAACGTCAAGTGCTTCTGAATCCCCTTTTATGCACAGTTTTAGCCTTTTTCTCTGACAAATCATCCTGAACAGGCCCTCATTTCAAAAGTAAGAAATATAATTGTCCCTTTGGACCTGACACAAAGCAATGAAGCTTTTTAACCTGGTAATTTGAAAGTAGAAGTGAGAGCTGATCATAGCAAAAGTACAGTATCATATGTGAGAGCTGAGTGTCCCTCTAGAGTTGATGACCTGTATTCTCAGTGAACAGAAGTCACCAGGCTCTATAGTTACTGAGTAAATCAGATTCTATGTGTTAACTTACTGATCACTGATCTTCCAATCATAAGCACAGCATTCTAACACAGAACTGCACAACAGCCCCCAAGAGAAAGAGCTGCACTGTTATCAGGGGCAATAAGTGGCGGAGTTACAGGTTAATGACAGCTATGGCTCCTGCTTTCACAAGGTGGGGGTCAGTCTGCGAGAGCCGTAAGGCTTGGCTAAAGCTGTCAGCTGTGCAGTCCACATTTCCACCAAAGCCTGACCTGATCCCGCTTTGGACTTAGCCCCCAGCTTCCATGACATTTGCTGTCCTCATTTCCATTCAGAATATTTTCCAGATGAACCGTTTATACAGTCATTGAAGCACACGTTCCTGTTGGGCCCAAATGCCTCTGCTGGTTAGCCCTGTGATTCCAGCCTCGTGACGCAGGAGTTCCCGCAGCTCCCGCTTTGACTTATGGTGTGGCCTTGTGTGTTGTAGGGGAAGGGACAGAAAGCTGTAAACAAGGAAAACGTGGTCAGTGTTCTTCACATGAGAATTTTTATGAAGTGAGTCCCAGAGAGCGAAGCCAAGAACAATAATTAAAGCTCCCACCTTATCAAAACATTTTGAGGTTTATAGGAAGGCATTCTGTAAAGGACGTCAACTTGCCAGAGAAGCACAGATTTGTGTAAGTTTACCTTTGCAAGGGGGTCAGAGGTTGTCTGTATATGGGCCATCATTGTGTGAGGTGAATTATAATATATGAATATAACTATGACTACCAATGTTAACCAGAGGACTCAGCACATACTCCCACTTACTCCCGCTCAGCCTTCTCACTCCCACTCCCTCCAACTCGGCCCTCCCACTCCAGTTCACTCTCACTCAGCCCTCCCGCTCCAGTTCAGTCCTACTCAGCCCTCTCGCTCCCGCTCACCCCCACTCGGCCCTCTCGCTCCCGCTCAGCCCTCTCACTCCCACTCACTCCCGCTCGGCCCTTTCGCTCCCGCTCAGCTCTCTCACTCCTGCTCCCTCCCGCTCGGCCCTCCCGCTCCCTCCCACTCAGCCCTCCCACTCACTCCCGCTCGGCCCTCCCGCTCACTCCCGCTCGGCCCTCCCGCTCACTCCCACTCGGCCCTCCCGCTCCCTCCCACTCGGCCCTCCCGCTCCCACTCACTCCCATTTGTCCCTCACACTCTCGCATGGCCCTCTATTCATTGCTTTAGGTGGACTGTAGGAAATCCTTTGTTCCACCAGGTGACAAGATCCTCCACTTCGGCGGGGTCAGCCTTACTTTCTATATTTCTCTTATGTGAGAACATACTGTTTTAAGGCTGGGCCCTCCATTGTACTGTCACCATTGAAACGAGACCAGACATGGGTGTATGTGTCCTTAATGTTAGTCTGGAGTGATACCTCCTGTGTTACTGTGAGTTAGTGAGCGTATGATGCATCCATGTCTTGAGGCAGTCAGAACTTGTTGCTGGGATTTGGCTGTGGGGTTCTGGCCGCCCAGTGGAGTGAGGTGTCTCTTTTGATGTAGTGATCTGGGTCCAGCCTTGTCGGAGCCGGTGGACCTTTGCCTTAGGACACTGAGAGGGTGAGTACCGGCTTATCAGAGAGAATCCTGGCAGGGCCTGCAAGGGCTGCGGCCTTACACCTTGTTTATGCCTCTTATCAATGTATGACCCTCTTGGCTAGTGTGTATTCTGGGTTTCTAAAATTTTTAGCCCAAACATTACGTTTAACTAGTCCATCCCACTGCGCTGAACATAAATGAGAGTTTTACATGTTGACTATGAGAGTCAAACCCCATGTTGGAACAAGATGCGAATTGGCAGGGGCAAGAGCTGTAGCATAGGGTGGATAACCAGATCCCCTGTCAAGACCTTCCTCTGGCAATAATCTCAACTGGCCCTGTCTGGAGTTATCACTTTGTTAAGCCCAAACAGAGTCAGCTGAGTGCATTTGGGAGGACTGCGATCAGGATGTACTTGCACAATATGCCTTACTCTTACATTTCTGCACTGGCTTCCTATTAGATTTCAGGACTGACTTATACTTTTATTACTTGCATATAAGCAGGGCTTATATGCAAGTAGTTGTCATGGGAACCCCTGTGGGAAAAAATGACAAAAACCATGCCCTTTGAAAATATAGCATCCTTTTCTGTGTAGTTTCATTCCCTTAAAGGTAAACCAGCTCACTATATCAGGGGTACTGTACTGGCAGACCCCAGAACACAAGCACAATTTTATCCAGTCCATATGATCATTACCCATCCCTCCTGGCTTGTCAAATTATATCATACACAGAACACAGGTTTCCTTGTCATCCCACATGCAAATAACGTAAGAGCTGGCACTAAAGCCTTCAGCTACAGGGCCCATATATTATGGAACAGTCTACCAGCTCATGTTCAGGATGCCGTATCAGTCTCAGTTTTTAAATCTCTACTGAACACCATTGCTTTAGTCTAGCTTACCAAAACCTTAACACATAGCACTCTGTAACTATGGCTGTTGCTGCTGCTGTAAGTGCCTTTATGGTCTACAGTCTGTCAGTGTGTCTATGCATGTTCTGACCATCCATATCCTTTATTTTCCTCCCCATATGCCTGGATGGTGCCAGGATGGTGCCTGGGATGAGCACCGTCTGAGGTGAAAAGCTGCTGGTTCAGCCCCATGGAAGCATGACATCAAGGATGCAGCTTATGAACTCTGACATTGTGGGGTCTGCAGTCTGCTGGCTTACACAGACCTGCTTGGATATTTGACTTTTCGATGGACTCTGATATGAGACCAGTGCTTTCATTTTCTTTCAGTTTCTTTCCCGTTCATGTTTCATGCACAATTTTGCATAATTGCTGCAGTAATAAGTCGCCACACACTCTTGGCAAATGATTTGGGGTGACAGTTGTAAAAGGCACTAAATAAAAATAAATTTATTTGAAATGTATGCATTTGATTAGAATCAGAATACGTTTGATGGTGATAAATACAATGATAAGTACAGTAAACATTGCACTAGGAAGATTAAAAAACAGATATAAACATAGGTATTATTGCGCACGTGCCCTGATTGATTCACCAGTCGTCTGATCACTGTTGGAAGGAATTTCCTGAGGTGTTTGCTGGTGCAGTGGAATAAGAACAGGCAGATGTTCTAAAGGACTTAAGTGTGTGTGGAATTTAGGGGCACATTTTCTTTTTCAGAGCAGGGATCTGATTGATTTCCCACAATTCTGCTCTACTTCCATTTTATGACAACATGGCACACACTTTCACCTCTGAACATATAAATAAATAGATAAATATATAAAAGTGATTGAACATGGAAAGTGCACAGGAAACATTTTTTAACATCAAATGCACCTAGCACCAATCTTGAAGTAAAAAATAATAATCCGTGTGCCAACAGCAGCATACGTGCAGTGCAGAGCTGAGGGTGCAAGGAGAGTACAGACAGTTCAAACAAATAAACCTAATGCAAGCAACTAAAGCAAAGTACATAATACACAAATAAATAGAATTCTGAAAAAACAATATCATGGGGTATGAAGCAATAAATACATAAATAATAATAATAAATTAGTGGATGATGCAATAAAAAAGGCAGATAGTACTGGACTTCTACTAGGAAGCTCACATTTTAAAAGAAACAAAAAATACAATCCTGTCTGTCTTTGCGTGTTCAATTTTAACTGGACAAGCCCCAGAACATCTGATTGCTCAACTTGTGATACGTCATCCTCACAATGACCTGCACCCACAAAACAAATTATGAAAACAGGCAGATGAAACGCACCTTAGCAGCACAAACGCCTGAAGCTGAGACCAGCACATTTCTCCGTAAGTCTAATAAACATTAAGACAGCTGTCAGACGAGAGGTTTGCACTTTTCTATCATTTCTTTATAGCCGTTAAAGGCTCGCACAGCTCGATGGGTTGGATTTTTACAGCTCCCATCCATAAATCAGTTTATGCTATACTTCCAAAAACACACGGCATAATGATGGTGATTATCACACTGTGGCACAGGTGGCACGGTGGTGCAGTGCTTACCACTTGGTCCTCACCGTTGGGACTGAGGTTCGATTCTCTGCTATGAATCCTTGTGTGTGGAGTTTACATGTTATCCCTGTGTCCCTTACAGTCCAAAAGCATGCTGAGGTTAACTGGAGTTACCAAATTGCCCGTGGGGATATGTGAATTGTGTGTAGCTGTGCCCTACAATGTGCTGGTACCCTGTGCTGGGTTGTTCCTTGCCTTGTGCCTGTAGTCTTTGGAATAGGCTCCGGACCCCCCGCTACCCTATATAGGACAAGTAGCTACAGAATGGATCGATGATTACCTCTCAGGCTACTACAGAATGATAATGATGGCTCAGATATACACCTCTATTGGGGGTGGGCTTCTATACTCAGTAATACTCTGTATTACTCTGTAATACTCTGTATTATGGTATTGTAATTTACAATGTAAAAGGGTGCTACTCAAACTCAACACTGCTCTTTAATGTCTAACATATTGCACATAGCACAGTTGTAGCTGGCTTAACGACATTTAACATTTATTTAGCTGATATATTTATCTATAACAACATATCAGAAATGATGATCAGCCAGACACTAAGGCACTTGAGGGCTAAGCTCAAGGCTCAAGGACTTAGTGGTGAAATTACCTAGACCAGCCCAGGATTTGAACCAACAACCTTTGGGTCATGGGCTCCAAATTGTAAGCTGTAGAGGCACATCAATCCTGACCTTAGGCATGTTGAACTGCATTAACATTTGACAGCCTCCCTTCATGGGAGTTACAGTTACTCAGCAGCTGGATGAGCTTTTGACACTGAGACAGTATCCAGGCAGCAGTATGCAGATCGTTGTGTAGGACACTAGGACTGCAGGCCCCATTATGGCTTCTGTCTTGAGCTAATATTTATAATGGCTGTAGCACTCCTTCTGCAGAGACAGTAATAAGGGCATTTGGGGCAGATGGTACCCTATTGATCCCTCAGAGGGAAATAACACCACATAACAATACATAACATTACATAACAGCTCTACCATACAGTAGCAAAGCACCTAGTGTAGCACGGGGCACCCGCACAAAAGATAATCGCAATGGTGCAATCGTTTTTCTATGAGCATATGTGTGGCATGTGCACATCATATCAACAAAATCACGTCCCCATGTGGGTCGATTAACTTTGTCGGAGTGGGCACCCTATTCTTGTTTGTGAGCTAGGCAGGCTAACACTGAACGTGATGGGGAGGGCGATGGGGGAGGGGGTGAGGGTGGGGGCGGGTTGACCTCAGGTAACCCCACTGGAAGCATGAGGTAAGGGGAGAGGGGGAACCCATCAGATAGCATACTTTGTATAGTAATAATGCAATTACTAGTGCAAGTCAATTACACTATGAAATGCTACCAGATTACTACAATTGGTTCATAATACTGTAAATGTATAGTTTCACAGACATACTGCTGAATTTCATAATGATCATGAATCGCATTCAATGGGAGTGAGTGGAAACCCCAAAGTTGCCTATGGGAATACTTGTGTGTGCTTGTGTGGATCGGCCTTTGAACATACCTGCATGAATGAGGTAGGGGAAAGTGCAGGTTACAACAAGGCGATGAAGAGACATGGAAGGGCATCTGCTCCTTACACAGAGGGAACGGAAAACTACAGCCATCTCTGCTTCTTGTGTCACCCCCTGGTGCTCCTCACCTGCTGCTATTGCAACTTCATTTAATAAATTGCATCTCAAAGTAAGAGGTCAAAGATGCGTGCTTGGGGTTGTGTATGCCCAAGATCAGAAGGTCCCTGGCTCAGATCCTCTGGTGAGAAGAGTGAATTCACTATCAGGCCCTTCAGCAAGGTCCTTAACCCCAATTGCTCCAGGGGCTGGATGGCCTTGCTTTCTCAATGGAATGTTGCTTTGGATAAAAGCATTTCATAAATAAATTTTTTTAAATGTTATACGACCTTGTGTGACTATGGATATTATTAGTGTTATATCCATGTGCCAGTGATTTTGTGTGAAGGTAGTGAAAAGAAATGGTGCAGCTGCACTAGTGCATGGGCACGCTCCCGTGCTCACGGCTAGAACTCAAGAGCCCATCTGTTTCGCAGCTTAAAGCGCGATGGGGTGGTGACTTACGCGTGGTTCATACATTTCCACACACCCGCAACTCACCCATAAACATGGAAACGTTCATGCTTCTACAGTTATGCCACACACTTTGTACATGCGCACAGCGAGGAAAGTCTCATTGTGTCTGACGAATTCAGAGAGCCAGCTCAGAGCATCCAAATCGACGGTGGTCCCGCTTCACGGCCGCCAGCATCCCCGCTTCTTCCCTTCATTTCTCTTGGCTTTCACAAACCGACCTCTCAAATATTTCCATCTGTTTCTGCATGATTTCTTGTCTTTCCCTAATGACTGCCCTATTTCCTTCCATGAAGTGTTTGTCATATGGCTCTCCTTATAATGTTGTGAAAACGAATCATATAAATGTTTGCAAAAATTCGTAACTTCTTGACATAATGGCTGGTCAGACGCGTCCATATTGGCGTTGTATGGAGCATAGCTAATTGCACTTGCGCTGTGTGTCCAGAGCTGAGTGTACACTGCTTGCGCGGACACAAATTTGGAGTGCAGCAAGCGTTCATCCGCGGAGGCGCACAGTGACGTAAAACACGTCATACAAGTTCAAGCAGACACGTCTGCTAGTAAGCGTGCGGAGAAGTGTGAAGCAGCCTTTAGGGCAGCCTTTATGGCATGCAGAGGCAAGAATCAGCGCTTCAAATTCCAATGCGAGATAGACTTTCTACAATAACAAGCAGCAAAAAGAGTAATAAATAATGACCCATTCGAATAGGAACTCGGAGGCATGATTTGCCACCTGTCTGTCCTTGAGATCACATCATAATGACAGTAGTTAAAAATGAAGTAGTTAAAAACGTGATTGTGAAATTTATAAACAAAAACAATTCAACCACAGTTAGAGCAATAACGAACCCTAGTAGAATTTGTCTGAATAAGAATGATTCCAGTGGAATAACAATAAAAGTTATTACAGTGGAATTTGATTGTAAGAATGACTCCAGTTGAATGTAACAATAAAAATGATTCCAGTGGAGTGTGGCAATAAGAATGATTCCACTGGAATGTGGCAAATTAAAATTATTCCAGTGGAGTGTGGCAATAATTCCAGTGTAATGTAACATTAAAAATTATTCCAGGGGATTATGATAATAAGAATGATCCCAGTGGTGTGTAACAAAATGAACGTCTCCAGTAGTGTGTAACAATAAGAATGGCTCCAATGGAAGCTGTTCCTAGGAGAGATTAATAGATAAATTGCTTGTAAAAGTCTGTTGAATTTGGCAGCATAATGTGTAATAATCTCTAATAATAACTCTGTAAGTTATGCAAAAACCGTGGAATATTTCTGTTCCTGTAAACACAGCTGCTATTGCCTTATTGACTGTAGGACTATGAGAGTATTATAGGTATTGCTAACTCAGTGCTACCTCAGTGCTGACTGCTAACTCAGACTGAAACCTGATGCTCTTACATTAATTCTTTAACAGAATGACAATTTCCAGGCCTCTAGGTGGCTGTACATAAATTATATTATAATAATCGAAATCGATAGAAAGCAAAACAAAAGTGTAAACTCACTAACAAAAGAAATCATAACTAATGCCACTGTTGTTTAATGTTCTTACAGTTACTTTAATTACCATGGTCATCATTATGTAAAACATCCACAATCAATTCTGGTCCCCACTAATTTCAGATTCCTCACCATGGCCACTGGTCATGGGTTACAGTCAAATAAATCATGTAGGAGATCTTTCTTTACCCAGGTTTCTTTTCAACAGAAAGGTATATGGTATGCCATACCTGTTAATACTGCTAACAAACAACCAAACCTGCCATAGAAAAGCAGTGCACAAAGCACAGGTATGTGCAGGCAGGGTAAACCAAGCAACTATTGTAACACTGATTTATCCATATTAAAACCATAAACAAGTACAGATGAGGAAATTATGATAATTTATACCAATAACGCAAACAGAAGCTCTGGGCCAAAGTGTCCCTTTTGTGTACAAAAATTAAGCTTAGAACATTAAAAGCAGATTTTGGATCCCTTCACTGAGCTTCTAAACTAGGACTGGAATTTTCTGGTGATCTTTGTTATGCATACTAAACATCAATGGCTAAGCACCCAGCTTCTTGTAAACAATCTTGGATAAATAGTATGTAGTGAGTGGTTTAAAACAATGCCAGCCAAGTGATACAGATTCCACTTTCTCAAAGAGTTCATCATTTACGTTCTAGTAGCTTGCTTGTTTTGTAGGAAAAGAACGTCCTATGTATTATTCCTAAAACCTGTCCCTTTGCCTAAACTATTTTAAGTACTTCCCTTTTAAGGTACAGAGTGCCCCTTAAATGTATGCATTCATCTGCCCCTAAAAAAGTCTCTGCTAAAATGCATATCAAATTTTAGTGTTATATATAGAACAATTGCAGTACAGATTAAGAGTTCAGGCATGTCCTAAGACAGTAAGCAGCAGATGTGGCCTTCACTGAGTCACCTGATCCGGTCTGAGTCATGTCAGGTTCACCCGGGTGGCCACAGGGCCAGAAAGACCTAATTAATCAACATGGCTTGGAAAACTTATTGTCTCACTGCTATTGGCTGAACCAGCCTCCCTGACTGACAATAAAACTGTAACTGGAAGCACAAGCTTCAGAGGCAGGAAGCCCAGAGATGTGGCTCTGCAGCCTGGGATCCCAGCTGTGCAGCAGAGCCTGGCAAAGGACCAGCATGATGATCTGTAGAAGAGCCAGGCTCCTCCTGGCAGAAACAGGAGACTCACATTAAATCCCATCAACCTGTCTGTTTATATAATGGATTCCATCAAGGCCTTGGGGACCTTTTATCTTAAGCTTCCAGTATCAGCACAGCAAGGATGTCCTGGGGCAAACTGCAGCCTCAGTGGGAACAGCCCACACAGCATCATTCACTGGTAAAATTTCCATAATGAAGAACCTGCTCTGGCAGCCTTATACAGCAATTATGCTGCGTATAGTATTGGTGTTAATTTATCTCAAAGTCACAGACCACTGCATATTAAATAATAATTATTTAGAAGACATTTTTTCAAAAGCAGGGTGAGAAGGTCCTCAGAGCAGTTGGGGTTAAAAACCATGGCCAAGGGCCAGATGATGGAACCGCACTACCCTCCCACCGTCCCTCTCACTCACCGATTCAAGCGTATCATTAGCTAATGATAGTGTTGGCCCTCTGTATGATTTATTGTCCCCCACCTTATACCCCCACCTTAACAATACTAGAATCCTGAGAACCCCTGAGAACGACACAGTTGCCTGACACATTTTCAAGCTCAATGAGACCCTCCAGCTTGCAGTGAAGTCATGCATTCTGTTAATGGAGGAAATGTTTAAACAACTGGTTCCAAAAAACTAGAATCCACACAGTGTACCAAGTGATTCATTTTATCAGCAGTGTGAGCTTTTCATCCAATTTAATTAAAGCACACTGACATTTTATGGAAAGTGAGGACTCAAATTTTCTCTCATGCAAATTCACATGCAGTCTCATCCTCTGACCATCTATGAGCTCAGCTTAGATGGATAAAAAAAACCTAAACTTAAAAACGCTTTAAAAGCAGATGTCCATCCATCCATCCATTTATCAAACCACTCACATCCCAGGCAGCACAGGGCACAATCTGCGATCCTGTGGAGAATTGAGGCTAGTCCAACACAAGACATTCAGATGATGCACATGATGAGCATTAATCTAATAATCATATTAAAATATTCAGTAGTCCCACGAGGATACCATAATCAGTGGTTGCTTTTTATAAAATGGCATAATATTTGCATATAACCTAAGTAGATTACTTATAATACCTAATGTGAATGCTATGTAAATAGTTGTTAGACACTGTTAGGAAATAATGATAAGGATTTTTTTAAGTCACGGCTGAGTATTTTTGATCCACAGTTGGTTGAATCCTCGGAAGCAGAACCCACAGATACAAAGGGTGGACTATATGTATGCTTATGTATGGTTCAGTAACTATCAATTTCAGTTCCATACGATGGTTTGAAATATCTGTGGCCTTGCTGATGAAATGCTGGTCACATCAAGGACCAATCGACGAGGACCTACTGCAAATGAGTCCCCCCGCCACCGGCTCGACAATAAACACACCCACTGATGCTTAACCGTGATCTTGATTCCACACTTGTTTACCTATTTGTTAAATATCGGCCTGGGCAAAGAGCTATGTCTCCTGGGTGGCTTGCCAAAGTAATGGTCTTACCATGTGGAGCCCAGAGCTCACACAAGTTCAACATTTCCACAAGCTCTTAAACTGCATGCAGCAATGGAAAACAGAAGCTGAAAAGAAGAAGCATGCATCAGTATTATGCAACAATCAAAGCTCAAAAGTAAGTCACACGTAACTGGGGGGAGGGATTGTGTCAGACCCCTGGAGCTTTATTTTTGCCTATAACTAGTCTACGAAGATGAGTGAATGCAATTCAGAACAGGGTAATTCTCCCATGTGCTAGACCAGACAGCAGAGAGAGAGAAAGGTAAAAATAAGCGATAGAGTTTGGAGGAAAAATACAGAAACACAGAGCAAGGTATAGAAAGCACAAAGGTCACAAACGCTTACACACAGATCACATGCACAAAATGGTCACAAATACAAATGTCACGCAAGGGCTTTGCAATAAGATGCCAAGATTGGCTCTGGAATACAAAAAGCAGGCTATTTGTCAGAGAAAACTTCCACCTTTTTTGCACATTCATCAGGAATCTGGGGTCGGCTCCACACACAGGCAGAGGCACTGACCGAAATCTGGACCATGCTAGTCCTTTAGGAGGAAAAGCGCCAATCAGACGCAGATAGTGCAGACCTGTCAGTCACGCCAAATGGTAACAATCTGATCCGCAGTGCTCCGCAATCACAGACTTTTACTCAAAGATTTCCCGTCCTCTGGGCAAAAAAACTGGAATGAATGGGATAATCATCTGCAAAGGAATTGGATAGTTTTGCTTTTACAGGAATTTCCCAGATTATATGCAGCAACATCAGTGACACAACTGTGAAGTTCTGTTTAATTCTACTCAATATTTCACCTTTATTCAGTGTCACAGTGGAAGAAGAAGCAAACTATGCACAAAAATTTCTCCATATTCTCTCGATCCCCAGCGTGACAGGAATGTTTTGTCTGCATGCCGGTCGTTTCCAATTAGGTTGCGGTCAATGTGATGCTTCTTCTAATCCATCCATCCATCCATCCATCTTCTATTCCCGCTTGTCCTGTGCAGGGTCGTGGAGGTCCAGAGACAAAAGCTATGGGCGCAAGCCAGGGGATAACTCAGGGTGGGGCACTGAGCCATCACAGGCTTCTGCTAATACCATAGAATAATGGCCGATGTTTTTTTAACTGTCAAGGCTTTATTGATTATCACATTAGTGATGACCGATTCGCGAACGAATCGTTCTTTTTAACTCGGTGTTTTTAGTGAACGGATAGAACCGATTCGTAAGTCCGAACGAATCGATTTTTAAATTTTTCAAAAAAAATTCTAAAACTGAACTTTGGTTATTCAACATCCAAAATCATCCCCGCGATTTCAGATTTATTTTTCCTATTCCGGCAGCACTTTTACGTTTATTCTTTTGTTCGTCACTTTTGCACCCGACACCCGAGCGTCTGCCGAGAACACCCGAATGGCCGAGCGCCTGATACGGGCTCTAACTCGGTGACTCCAAAAAACCCGAGAATCCGTTCGATGAACGAATCGAACTTACGGTTTTCGGACACTCGGTCGGTGACTCAAACGAACGGTTCGCGATAGGGTGACCACCTAGTCCATGTCAGGGGGGACGATTTGAGCCATGGCAGGGTTTGTAAACTACCATTTTAACCATTTCAATTAAAAGGACCCGGATTTCACTTAA
>JAODKL010000039.1:16639768-16649823 GCA_026780765.1 Petrocephalus schoutedeni
ACCTGCAGTCGATTCCGACACTAGGGCTAGTGAGAGTCGAGGAATCGACTCTTTTGGAGTCGACTCCCCATCTCTAGTAAAATGAACTAAATAAAATAAATCTATTACCGATTTATGACAGCAGTAAATTATCAAATTTCTATTATTTATATATAATTAAAATAACACACTTATTGCATTTGGCGTTTATACAACTGTTTGTACACGTTTATTTACGTATGTTTATTTAGCATCGACATACTTTCTGATTTTTATATATTGTTTTTTTTTTTATTGTGAATAGCCCAGCTGAACATTTTTGTTGAACACCAGCGCCATCTTTCAGTCAAATAACGTGATCTTGGGAAACCGTTCGATTTATTATCCGACCCCAAGATCCGTTGAGACGAAAAAAAAAGTGAATCAAAGAATCGATTTTAGAATCGACAATGGACAGTTCGAAAGAGTCGAATCGGTTAATTGAGTCGAACTTCCCATCACTATATCACATCGGCATTACACACTCGCATGAATACGCTAACTTAAATTTCATGGTTACTGCTCTAGTCTGCCATCGCCTGAAAATGTAAATTGCGTGCTATCTAACTAGCCCCGCAGTTAAATGCATATCGGTAAAGTAAAATTCCTGACATTGTACATTAATTTCTCAAGGTAATAATTATTCATTTCATGCCGGCTCAGCAAACATTTTGCTATGGAGCTAAATACTTAATTCATATACGCATTTTATATAGCCTATGTTATACCCAATAAACTATGTCGCTTTCAAGCTAAATATACGGTTAGAATCAACAAGACATGTCGCTACTAACCTAAATATACATGAATAATCTCATAAAACGTGTCGGTTATAATGGATAAAAAAACATACCGGTATTGCTGCCGAGCTAAATATAGATATTTAGTCTAATGAAACATTGCGATTGTGCCATCATGCTAAATGTAAATGACTTCTTAATCAATAAAAACACATTTCTGAATGTTTTTATTTGAGGAACGATTTCATAATCATACTTAATGGAAACAATTATGAACGTCTTTAATTGAGGTACGATTTATAATGATAATTTATAAAAAAGACACTTTTCAGAAACATCTGTAAACGTATTTTATTGATGTGGACTCTTGCTGCAGCCGTAAGGATAAAGTTGAAAGCGTGGAGCAGTGTTTTACTCCGATACTGCTCACACCGCGAGTCTGAGGCCTGCCCAAATCGGAACGAGCGCGGAGCCATTTGATTGGAGCGGGGTGAATTTTAATAGAGCGCAGAGCAGTATTGAGCGGAGGAGCAGGCAGAGCCGACAGCCTCGCTGGCAAAGAGCGGAAATTCTCACCGCTCCGTTCTCATGCTCTGATCATCAACAACCACTACCGTGGTACGTCGGTATAATCAAAATCTCTCCCGTTGGCCAAATTTATACAGCATACCGTTTATACCGCACACCCCTAGGTCATTGCATCAAAGAAAGATGCAAATAGTGTTATCATATCATCAATAATACTGAGCAGATCACGCAGACTTCAATGGTATGCTTCCACACCTGCCATCACGCGGGGGTTGGATGGGGCATTTTCAAAATCATCTTTCTTAGGGCTACCAATCATGAGGATACAAATCTCTAACGGTGCCTAGTGCACTAGCCAGCTACAGTTAATCATTGAGTTTCCACTAAGGCATAAGCATGCACCTTTGTTAATGTCTATTGACGGTCACCTGACTGACTCTAGTCCAAATAACTATCCATATAAACACCCCTGTAGTGTTGTGACTGCAAGTGGACCACAGACATTTACGACATTTAGCTGACACTTTTATCCAGAGCGACTTACGATTTACAGGGAATTACAACCTCCCTGGAGCCACTACTGATAGTACATGGGATTTGAACCAGCAACCTCTTGGGCCATAACCCAGACAGCCCCCAAACCTTGGTTTGAGTGGTGGTAAACACCATTGCTACCTTTATACCTTTATAGCCACTCATTGCATCATCTGTAATGTGCCTGTGACTATCATCAGACAAAAGATAAACAAGGGTGCCTATAGGGACACCTTTAGGAAGACTGAGGAAATGCAGGTTGGCAGCGCAAAGATCACATGATATGGATATTATCTGTTTGGGAGTGTTCTTCTGGATGTCTCTGGACTTTGGCAAGCAAAGCTTAACGGTGAAATAATTCTGCACAGCTGGCCTAAGAAAATCACCTCTCTGATTCACAAAACCTAGTACTGTCATCCATGGAAGGGGAGAAGCTCAGGAACTCCAGCTCCAGAACCTCACAACCTCAAACTGTGTGTTTCTATGGGAATTTCCCCCAAGTTCAGCAGGGACAGCAATAATGAGTTTTGTCTAGACTGAGGCGCTTTGACACAAGACATATTTTGTACTCCTTTTATACTAGGCCTAAGATGCTACGTATACAACTTTTTTAAAGAGCTCTGCTATGTCCATGTCTCTAAATACAGCTGAGGGCCAATGCTGTCCCACAGCATCCCTCCAAATACCAGCTTCTGAGATGCTAATGTCCCACTGTGGAGCAAACATATCCTTTAGTGTCAGGAAGCAAATGATACTTGGTAATTGTGGCCAAGCTAAAAAGTTCCAGCCCAGGAGTGAAGATCCCACATGATACGTGGTTTAACTGCCTTATTGGGCCTTTTATTTTGTTCAAACCCTCTACCTTCATGTGGTGAGCATGAATACAGTATATCTGCTTACAGTGGTAAGAAGATGAAGCCACACATTCAATGAGGTTGTCCTTGTGTATGTGGGGGGGGGGGTTCTTGCAATACAATTTGTCGAGCAACACAAAGATACTGATAACACTTTCAGTATATGAGTAGCAATAACTCTCGAGTATAATAATAATAATAATAATAATAATATGTATTGGCTGTAAGATTTTCAATGGATTTACAGAAGGTATCAAATAATGTGTAGAATTAAGTGATGTCATTTGCCTCTCCCTGTAGTGCCGTTTTCCAGTTAACTGGTTCCAGTAAAGATGCAGATCTGGAAAATCGTCAGACTAAAAACTCCCCCAGGGTTCAGCAGCTAGCACTGAAACCCCGAGACACAGAGACATACACACAGCCAGCCACTGATTAAAAATTTGTTCACGCAGACAGTCCCCCCCTTTCTGCTGCGCTTAACAAAAGACTGTGCTTCAGAGCAGTGACAGAAGATGTCTGCAGCCAGACCGCATTGCAAATAAGCTACATCTGATGATCACTGGGAGCAGCTTCGGCTACCATACTTGAGATTTTGTCATTAAAAGGACATGGTCTGGAGGAATGCAGTAACATGAGATCTGTGCGGGGTACTTTGGATGGCACTTTTGTTTACTGCTTCATTATCTTTTGCAGCTGTGTGCAAAGTCAGAGACAAGCTGCATGTAGATTCAGAGCACGCTGTTCATCTGCTGTTATATGATACATTGGAGAGCATTTAGTTTCTACTCATACTGACAAAACACAAACCCCTTCAATAAATGCATTATCGAATTGTTTTCCAATTAATTCAACCAAAAGCTCAATCAAGACTAATTAAGAGCTTGACTAGAAGCTTCATAAAGCAGTTATGAAAATGGTGTTTAATCCTATGACATACTGTATCTCTCGTTGGGGGCAGAGTTTGGCTCAGTGGGTTAAGCCTCTGTGCCTGTAATCGGAAGGTTGCTGGTTTAAGGCCAGCCTCCACATATCTGTGGGCCCTTGAGCAAGGCCCTTAACCCCTGGGTGCCGCATGAGCTGGCTGCCCTTCACAGTTGGGGGAGGTGAGAAGAGAATTTCACCCCGGGGATCAATAAAAAAAAAATGGGAGGCACTTTAACAGCTAGGCAGTTTGGGGGGGGGGGGGTATGCATAATATAAGGGAATATTGCATTGTGAAATTTCTTATCACAACTATTCATCACACACCCTTTCTCATTTTCCTTTCAAAAAGTTCATGCTGAAATTGTTCCACCACGAATGAGCGTACGCAACCGAACTAGTTCGCCCATGTAGTCTGTAAGTACAAAGCTATCTGCATAAACTGAAACAGTTTTTATGGGAGTTAGTGTAGTAAACTCGAAAAATCGTATGTTGAGAACCTCGTAACCCGAGGACTCCCTGTATATTTAATCTATTAAATACTGTCACATAGTATTCTTACATAGGATTTCACCTGATGATCTATAGAGAGATGAGCTATAAATGAAACCAGTCCATGAGTACTTCTCACAAGAGTACCCAGTAGGTGCACCATATGAGAATGTGCATTTGCTGTTCAGCTGCAAAGTCATCCGTCATCACAGAACCCCTGGAGCAGCAACTGAGCCAATATGAGTTGGATGAGACCATGGGGGAAAGA
The DNA here is from genome assembly GCA_026780765.1 of Petrocephalus schoutedeni. Taxonomy (NCBI): domain Eukaryota; kingdom Metazoa; phylum Chordata; class Actinopteri; order Osteoglossiformes; family Mormyridae; genus Petrocephalus; species Petrocephalus schoutedeni. The sequence continues at coordinate 16,644,124 of JAODKL010000039.1, forward strand.
TGGTGACTACTTGGCCTGGCACAGCACTGAAACTGGCTTAACTAGAGTCATAAATTATATAAAAATGGCAAATGATGCTGGCAATGCAACTGTGCTCTTGCTCCTTGGTCTTAGTGCTGCTCAACACAGGTGACCATTCTGTTGTTACATAGGCATCGATCTGAAGCTGGCTTTTGTGGAATGGTGCTTAAGAGATTCAACTTTTATTTAACTAACTGATATCACTATTTCAGGTGTCTAATAACTCCTTCCTAATGTCACTGGTCAAATTTGGAGTGCCCACAGGGATCTGTGCTTGAATTTACAGTCAAGTGACCCCTTTAAAAAATTGTCATTTTCAGCATATTTGTACAAATAAATGTTTAACCTTCATTTGAACCGTTCTGACAGCTAGAGGTGATGTAACCTAACAAACAATGAAATTTTGACTGTGACAGAATGTGACATTTCTGTGTGAAGAAAAAGTTCATGCTCAGTACTGGGTGTTGCCTAAATGGGCAAAAACAACCTCCTGAAGGCATACCTGCTTTTTACATCGACCTGGAGAAATATTTTCCCCTTCGTCCATGCAGAATTATTTTAAATGCGTGATGTTGGAAGGGTTTGCATGTATGGCTCTGTTAAAGTTCCCCGGCATTCCCAGTGGATTCATTTGACTTGGCCATTCCATAACCCTGCATTTCATCGATTTGAGCCACTTCTTTGTAGATTTGCCTGTATGTTTAGATTTATTATCATTTTAAAAGACCCACTTATGGTTCAGCTTAAACTTTTTCACAGGTAGCATCACATTCTCTTAAAGTACTCTGTGGTGAAATGTTGAATTCAAAATGACCAGGCCCAGTGACAGGGTCAAAAAATAATGAATGAGCAGGCCTCATCCTTAATATTTTAACAACTAACTGTAAAATGTGTTTGCATGGTGTCTGAGGATGCGTCGTGTAAGGCAAAGCAACACAGAAAGTAAGTGGACCAATGACTCTAAAAAAATCTAGACAAATACCTATACTTTACTAGGTATTTAAGTAGACCTTAACAGCAGCTGGAACGGTCTGTTCTTATAATCACGTTACATAGCTGAAGCTTTTGGCTAAACCGCTTGCTTCGGCAGAAAACTAAATAAACAAAAGAGGAAGACACAGAAACCCAGAGCCAATATGAAGAGCAGGATCCTGTTTGATCCATGGTTGCCATTCTTAGGGGGAAGTAATTTCAGCCAGACTATCCCATGTCAGGACCAACTCTACAGGCCTGGCAGCCCCTTAGCCATTGAAATGAAACCAATCCAGCATTCACCAAGAGAGGAAAAGTGATATTCTTTCTATATAGCATTTTCAGTAAATTAACTTGACAGGATAAATTTAATTAGGTGAACACCAGTTCAACAGTATTAAGCCACTGCCTGATTTCCATATTTGAAACAGCTGGGTTGTAAAAATATACACAAATGAATATATGTCACAGCAGGGTGAAATTCATCCTAGTCAAATACATAGGAATTGTCTCAGTCTCTGACGTTTCCATTTGGCACCGTGCTAACATGGCTCTGTTAGCACAAAAAACGCTGCCTCCACCCTCCATTGCCTCCAAATGCATTTTTGTTACAGCACAATTTTTATCTACATGACAGGATCACTGGATATTGTTCACATAGCAGGAAACCTGTAAAACACAGCTCAAGGATAATTATTAAACTATTATTGTAATACAGATAAATCATATTGGCTGAAATTATATCAGTGACAATTTAGGATTGGCTTAAACAGAGTATATCTTATTAATTTTATAGCACTGCTTTCAGTTTCCTTCTAGTACTGAACTCAGTCAATGGTCTCTCTGAATTGGATGAAACAGATAATGGTCCCATCCAGTATAGGACACAGTGGATTACAGTGAAAGAAAGTTTTCCATCCATTAAAAAACACCCTGGACCTTGGAAGTCAAGCTTACCTCCTATTTCTCCACCCACTATGACAGACTGCAATCTTTAGAATTCCAGAACACCACCCATTTCTGTACTCATTATTCCAAACCGTTGGCCTCAGGAGTCCACCCATTTATGTACTTCTGGAATTTTGTGTTGCAATAAATTCTTATTCTCAGCAGACAAATTGAAGGTGAAGACAACAAGGTGGATTGTTTTGGCAGCACTACCTTGGAACCCTAAAGATAATTATTGAGCTGCCTGTAGCAGATGTAGAAAGGCAACACTGACTGAACGATCAATTAATTTTACACAATCCAATATAAGACTTGAACCTCCCCCACAACTCACAGGCAGAAGTACTAGGTACACCCCTGCATATGAGAATGAAAAGGAAAGGAATACCTACAAAATACGTAGTTAGAGATTTCAGACAGCGGTTCCCAAGGCATGCAATCTTAGAACCCCTGACATTCAGGGGCAGAGTGTGGTTAAGCTCTGTGCCTGTAATTGGAGGGTTGCTGGTTCAAGGCCAGCCTCAGTATGTCTGTGGGCCCTTGAGCAAGGCCCTTAACCCCCAGCTCCTTCACGGCCAAGCTTGCTCTCACGGAGAGTGAGGTTGGGGGAGGTGAGAAGACAGTTTCCCCATGGGGATCAATAAAGTATCAATTATTATTATTATTCATGAGTTTTAATTGCATCTAGAAAATTATTTGGACAGTTAAACTTATGAAATCCTATTAAAGCTAACCCCCTCATCAGCAAGTTTTTACCAACTCCCCACTCTGGTAAAAGTAAGCAAAAGTTATCTAACTATCATATTGATGATGATGGGGCAGGCAGGTGGTGTAGTGGTTAGGGACACAACCGTGTAGTTGAAAGATTGCCGATTCGAGTCCCCGACCCGCAAATAGTGCTGAGGTACCCTGAGCAAGGTACCGTCCCCAAGCACTGCTCCCTGGGCGCTCACGTAGCTGCCCCCTGCTGTGTCACAATGTCACATGGGTTAAATGCAGAGGACACATTTCGTTGTTGTGTGCTGTGGTGCGTCAACAATGACGATTAATCACCATTCATTCATTAATCACCATTCATGATATTTCCCTATTAATCGTGGGTAATCCTCTGGTCCATGAAATATGCATAGGTGGAGATGGTGAAGCTTATATAGGATTATGACAACTAGAACCATATTAGCACAATAAAACCAAGTATCAGTCTAATAATGCTGCATCTGCTGCTACTTAACACCTTTGATGACTTTCACTGGAAAACTGTTAAATGTAAAAAAACATAAAATTATAATCCTGCCATGTTTACAATGCCTATTATCCATAATGTAAGACCTGTTTACACATAGTAAATAGGGTGACCAGATAATCTATGTCAGGGAAGATACTTTGAGCTACTACAGGTTTTACAAACTACTTTAAAAGTGAAAGGCTCCTTTGCTTGGCTAAATATTCCAGTTCTTCTTGGGCTTTGACTGGTTTGTTTTCTTGATTGAAAGACACATCAAGCTGTTTCACATTAACATTAGCTAAGACACATGCATGCATGGCTAAAGGAGGCTGACTGATCAACATACAGTGCAGCTAGAACTCAGTGTTTAATCGAAATCCAGGTCCTATTAATGAAAATGGTAGTTTACACATCCTGTCCTAGCTCAAAATGTACTTTCTGACAGGGAATCTGATCTTTCTGATCACCCTATAGTAACGTTTATAATTCAAATGAACCAGTTCTGGTGAACTGTGTTTATGTTTCAGGCGTGTAACAGTCTGGGTTATCAGAGGAGAGATTAAACACTTTATTTCACAGTGAAATATATGAGCAGAGACTCTGCAGACATACGTGGGCAAAGTGGTCTTCTGAATTACTGTAATAATTAAAAGAATGTCCAGCTGGAACATTATACTTGTAAGTGGAAAAAGAAGGAAACTTCTACCATAAGCCCAACATTAAAATGAGAGTCCACTGGAGAGCTGCTAACGCCAACTCTACTGGAATGAATCAAGAGACTGCTTTTTACATCACACCCACAAATGCCTCCGGAATCCAAAACAAACTACAGGACGCAAAGGGAAAAAAAATCTCAAGCAATGCTGAATATTGAACTTTTGGCATTGAATTATTTCTCCAAATGAAGAAAATAAAGGTTTGCGTGTCAGTCAAATAATATCAATATAATGGCTAAATGAAGACATCGCTACCAGGTAATTCTACCCCAAAGTCGATCATTTTTTTCCATATTGAAAAACGCACTGAATTTTTAGCGACCGAGTTAAAGAACTACTGTTAGGTCGTTAATTTGCTGCCACCTAGTGTCTAGTTGTTTTAATGTCTGCTTTCACATCCGTCTGACCACAGAGGAGAAATAAGACTATCGCTTATTTCTCCTGTCTCTCATTTTTTTCTTCGGCAAAAAGACACACAGAATCAGCCTCCTTTTTAATTTCAAAGAGATCCCGTCTCGACTTTTGAGTCTCATTTTTATCTATGGTGGAAAAATAGAGCTCTCTCTATGAACTCAATCTAAATGGTGTTTGGAATGGCGCTTCATGCTCACCTGTCTCTTGTCACTCATAGTGTTTGGTTAATCATCAATGGCCCACACCTGTGTTTTCTCTAGCCTTGTCCCGTGGGTATAGAAGTGCCTGTCCTTGCCTTGTTCCTCAGTCATTGTATGTGCTGTACTGTGTTTGACGTTTCTGCGGCAATTTTGCGAAGCCAGTAAAGGTGTTCCAGGGGAACGAATCCCTTACAGGAACTAAACACTCACATTCACTTACCTGTAAAGATTAGCTTTTTTTGTCCTCCCACTTATCTTGAGAAATATGACGTGAATGCTGCTTCCTTCCTCGACTGGCCAGTGAGAGCCAGTGAGGCATTTAAAGACACGTTGAAAGCGAAGGTATGATTGGCTGGAAACCAAACCTATGACTGAATGTATACGCCTACAGTGAATGAATGGGTGCGTTCGACTTCAGGCAGCCGCTAACAACGCTGGCTTAAAGCAATGCATTCTGATCGATTGAGACACACTCATTTAATGACGGGAATTCCACCTCTTTTTAGTGGAATACAATAAAATGTGCTTCACTGCAGTGATGTGTTCAAGACCTTTTGTTTCGAGATCAAGACAAGGTCAAAACTCCTCCCAACTGAGACTTAGGGTTAGCTAGGGTTGGGGCTGGGAAAAAAATGTCTTTCTCAGGCATCAAAAGTAATCTTTCTGACAGTTCTGGCCTGCCAGTGGGGAAGCACATTTTAGGTCAATTAAGTGGCAAATTTCATACTTTCCAGCTGCCGGAAGTGTCATCTTAAGTTCCCGAATTAGGGTTAGGGTTACGGCTAGGGTTAGGGTTAGAAAAACTATGGCTTTCTGAGGCACCAAATGTAGTTTTTCTGACATTTCTGGCCCACCAATGGAGAGGAGGCCAAAAATTAGCATCATTAAGTTGGATATTTCACAATTTCCCATAACCCATACTCTCATCCTAAGGCCTCATATTAGGCTTAGCCAGGGTTAGGGTTGGAAAAGAAATGACTTTCTCAGGCATCAAAAGTATTTTTTTCTGACAGTTCTGGCCTGCCAGTGGAGGGGGAAGCACATTTTTGATCAATTAAGTGGCAAATTTCATACTTTCCAGCTGCTGGAAGTGTCAGCTTAAGTTCCTGAATTAGGGTTAGGGTTACGGCTAGGGTTAGGGTTAGAAAAACTATGGCTTTCTGAGGCACCAAATGTAGTTTTTCTGACAGTTCTGGCCCACCAA
>JAODKL010000039.1:16649923-16691272 GCA_026780765.1 Petrocephalus schoutedeni
ATCGACACGACCCCTACTTCAGAATTCAAGATGGCTGCGCCCTTTAATCAACAGAAGTTGTTGTAGTTTTATTAGCGGTCGCGTCTTTTGTGGCTCATTAAATTGGTCAACGTACCATTTTGTCCAACCACTACCTGTGGACATGTTGCTAGGGTGTTTTTCCTGCACAAAATACTGTGATATTGGGATTTCTCGCGATTTGGTACTGTTCTGAAAAGCTTTCGCCGGTAATGACGAATTACCGTTTGAAACACAAAACAAACAATACATAGGAACATACTATCTGCGCCGTCTATCATCTTGTAAGTTTCTGAGTATGAGTTCATATTCGCTCATAAGTCATTTGTATTCCCTGTATTTCCTGGCGTCCATCTTGTTTTTACGACTTACGACTTGTTGTTGTATCTGAAACGCCGTGAACTCGTGTGTGATGTCATTCCCAGTTGCGAGTTACGACTTACAAGGTCAATGGAACGCACCACAAGACAAGATCAAGACTTTTAATCAAGACCAAGACTTGAAAATTCAGAATCAGAATTTAGATTCCTTTTTTTGGTAGCGTGTACCCATATTGGGGCTATATTTTCATTTATGCAATTCCAAAAGAACCTATTACTGAAAAAAATGTCCATATACTCAAAACTGATGTCTCTACTTTATGCAGGTATAAATAATTTTTTTTCAGTTTCTCAATAACATTTAAGTACAAAATTTGCATCTAAGAAAAAAAGTCCATTGAATTCTTTTAAAACTTGTCAGCCTACATATGAGTAGTAATTAAGTAAGTAAGAATTGAGTAAGTGGGGCAGCTGGGAGATAAATTGTAAGTAGTGCAATTGCAAGCGAACAGAGCAGGAAATTTTATTTCCGCATACTGAGGAGAAAAGTATATTTGCATGTCGATTCAGATAATGTTTTGTAATATTTCGAGACTTATGGCCAAGACCAAGACAAAACAGGCTTAAGCCTGAGACGAGGCCGAGATCAGGTCGAGCAGTATCAAGACTGGTCTCTAGACCAAGACTGGATCTGGAGAACAACTCTGCTTCACTCCTAATTGTGTAACACCTTATCAGAGTACTGTACCACAGAAAACAATAAATCAATCACGACAAGAAGCAGTCACACTTAATTGCATAATACGATTTCATTCAATGTGCGGAGACAGTGCATAAAATGGTACTGAACAAAGTGCAACCACTTCTTGTGATAATTGGTTCTTTTTATTGGGTTAGATCATGCATTTGGCTCAACTCAGAAATAAGAACTGGCTCTTTCAGCTTCCGAACAGATCTCTATTACACTACCATTTCTGGCTTTTATAATTCAGCTAACCTTAGTAATATTTTGACCTATGTTTATGTGTATATCCCTTAAATTATTCAGTGTTATACATTTATAGTGTATTTACACCATGCAACCGAATGGGTCCAACTATTTAAGTTGCTAGCAGCAGCTTTTGGGAAACACATCTGAGAACGAGAGACCCGAAGGAGTGAACGAGTCCATGAACAAGTGGCTCAGATAGACTACTGAACGAGAGAGACGTACTGGTGTAGTATATAGTATACATGTGCACTGACTTCCCGTATGCTGTAAGTGGATTTTAGGGATGCACGATTTAAAATTATTTTAAGCAAGGTAGTTGTTAGTTGAATATGTGATGAGCTGTTATGTTTGCAAAATGATGAGTTAAATCACAATGTTGAGAGATTATAATTCAATAACATTTTTTTCCTCACATGACTCATTGGTGATACTTAGCTTACTCCTTGTTAACACTATGTAGCCAATATTATGGGCTATTTTTTGTCAACCTATCGGAATATAAGTGTTTCAGATTTATTTTAGACAAACAGGAAGCCCCACTGAACAAATTGATGAACTGATCGGAGCACATCTTCTCTGTCAGGGGAGGCTAATCTTTTCCGCAAAAAGCCAGTGTGTATGCAGGTTTTTTGGGATAGCTATTAGGTCAGCTGTTCAAATCGAGGCTTGAGGAATCTTCAGCCAATCAGTCCTCTAATTAGTAATCTAATTAGGGAGTTGCCGTAAAAACCCGCATACACATTGGTCCTTTCTGGATAAGATTTGCAACCCCGGGCTGCTCCATGCTAATTGAACCAAACGAACTGTGGGTGCGTTCGACTTCATGCAACCGCTTACAGCGCTGGCTTAAAGCGATGCATTCTGGTCATTTCTGATTGGCCCAAAACTGAAAAAAATGCCAGAAAGTATCGCTATAAGTCAGCGCTGTAAGCGGCTGCATGAAGTCGAACGCCAGCCCCTCTGTAGAAACCGACTGCGAGCTGTGGTTGACCAGCGAACGCATGCGCAGTGCTCGCCTCGCCGGGGTACCAGTGGGCGGGGGTTCGCTGTAGTTTAGCAGCGCACGCCTGCGCAGCGCACTTCTCACGGGGGGGGTGCCGGTAGGAGCGGGACCGTCACGCTGTGCGATCTGCTCCTATCACTTTATACCCAACCGGCGGCTTATGTTCACCTTTAAACGAAGACATCGAGGTCCTCTGCAACAGGTAAAGCACGACATAGAAACAACACGGCGCTTTCCTAGCATTTCTCCCTGGATGTCATTCGGCGGTTTTCGAAAAAGTACGACTGAGTGACTTAATAATCATTCGGAGACCGGTTGATCATTCTCTAAAAGTAACGCAGAGTTTCATTGTTTCTAAGGACTGTAACGACTAGCAACGTTTCTGTAAGATGAATTGCAGATACATTTCTTGACGCTTTATTTTGAATTGTAATATAGTCGTTATGTTCAATGATCTGCATTGTTTTTTCTAAGTTTATTATCGTTTTTTTCTCTCTCAATTGTGCTGGACAGTTTATTAAATTGTAGTTTAAACAAGCTCGCCTTTCTAGACATCATGAAGATTCCTCTGCATTACAGTCCAGCAGCGAACGCACAATTAGTCTTTATGAGGACTGATGTGCAATTCACTGGAAGAAAGTAGGTCGTTCAGTAGATTGTAGTATCTTCGGTCTGCGGGAATGAAGGCTCTCAATTGACGGAAAGCTGCTGACACAGGAACCTGCGCCTTTGTGCGCCTCGCCACATCGCCCCGTCCTTTAACCCGTTCAGCCATTCATTTTCCTGTTTTTGAGAATCCACCGTTGTGTCGCGTATAGCGGTAATATTTTGTTATTTTTTTAATGAATCGCCAATTACAAGTTGAAATAACTGTCTTTCCGTGTATTTAAACCGATTCGCATCCCCAATCACATTGAACACTTCGCATTATTTTGTGTATATATGGTCAATAAACCGCAGTATTACTCGAAGTTGACAGGTAAGTGAATCCTCATCATCTATAATTCATTATGTCTGCTCATTCACTCTGGGATAGGACCGTGGTGCCATTATGTAACAGGATTTCCCTTCGATGTGCGGTAGCATGCATCGGCTACCGGGTATTTATTTTACCATAGTAATAATTTCGTCATTACCGCTTTCGACTGGCAACGCATTCTAAATTTCATTCCAAAATTATGAAGTGAACTTGAATGTCCTTTTTTATCATTTATTGGCTGTTCAAGTGCTTTTATCCCAATACTGCTTCTGTAGCAATTTTACTGGGCTGAACACTTACCACTAATCTGTGCTCTACGGTACTTGGTAGTCTGGTGACACTATAATTTACACTGCACCCACTTTGCTGTAAATCTCTTTGCATCTCTTTCTATTACTTTTTTAAATCACAAATTTATACCCATTTGAACAGAAATGGTTAAATGGTTTATTATTTAATGTTCCCGTTTTTCACAGGATAATAAAAAAAATCAGTGACCATGGACAGAATAACACATTTAATAAATGACACTGTGGAATTCTACCAATGGAGTCTTACTATTGCAGGTATGTGTTTCCCTCTTAGTTAGTCATAAATATAAATGTTCACTTTTAAATACAAACATTGACCTGACTGAGGCTTTCCACCAGCTACAGTATAGTGTAGCACAGGCTGCCATTCAGGGATAGGTTTATCTGTATCACTGTAGATTCCAGGACAGAATCGCTGGCAGGGTTAGGATTCTCTGAGTCTCTGTAGATCCCTGGACAAGATCCCTGGCAGGATTAGGATTCTCTGAGTCACTGTAGATTACTTGACAGGATCCCTGGCAGGATTAGGATTCTCTGAGTCACTACATTCCAGGACTAGATCCCTGGCAGGGTTAGGTTTCTCTGTGTTACTGTAGATTCCATTACCTCAACTTTTGATAATTTTAATATTTTATTAAATATTTTATTAAAATTATTTTGAATTGAAAGTTCTAGATGGTGTGGCATAGTAATTTTTTGACCTCACATTTCCACGGCGGTTGGATCTCTCCTCAACCATGGCTCCAGAGTTGTTCGTTCAGTTCGTGTCCCCGATTCTGAGTCTCCCAGTGTTTCCGAGGCTTTCTTTCGGGTACTTTGGTTTCCTCCTGAAAAACAAAAACATGAGGTTACGTTGTGTGATTTTTGTGTGAGTCTTGTGATGGACTGGGATAGTTATCAGGCTTACCTGTAAACCATGCACTTGTTATGGAAGATGGATAGAGGAATGGAAGTAGGGGTGTTTAATAATAATCATGTTTGATTAATAATTATAGATACTGGCTGATAGGCTTCTCCACATGCTGAGAGGTTCTTCATTGCAGTTCTGCTGTGTATGTGTCATGTAGATAAGCGTGTGGAGAAATGGCCTTTGATGGAGTCTCCCCTGCCCACGCTGGCCATCAGCTCCTTCTATCTGCTCTTCCTTTGGCTGGGACCCAAGTTCATGCAGCACCGGGAGCCTTTCCTACTGAGGAGAACACTCATTTTTTACAACTTTAGTATGGTTGTGCTCAACTTCTACATTTGCAAAGAGGTTGGCAGTGCTGACGTTCATGGTTCACTTTAGTTGACATACTCCTGGTAGAAATGAACACATTTTAGCTATCTACAGCCCATTCAATAGCAAATATCACACCTGTGATTTCTTTGATGAAGTAATTAAACATGACAAACACAATTGTGTATATTCATTAACCTGATGTGCATCCTGGCATTATGGTGTCCATCTTGTTTGTTTTCATGGCTTATGAATAAATTTTCTTGTGTTTATAGCTTTTCCTTGGATCACGAGCAGCTGGGTACAGCTACCGCTGCCAACCAGTCGACTACTCAGATGATGTGAATGAAGTGAGGGTGAGTGTTTTTGGCAGCATTGTAGATTGAACTATTAACTGGGTGGGCTCCCTGACTGCGGTTAGAGACACATCCATGATAGGTGTGCACAGGCATAAAGATTTAAGAGTCAAAGGCACACATGGAATCATTCAGAAGAACAGGACAGTACATTCTGAATGCAGTAAATCTTCATTTTTTAATGGAAGGGTAAGATTTATGGGTGTGTAAACATAATCTAATTTTTATTAATGTTGAATTTGCATTAGGGTTAGGTTTATGTCAGACTTGATGTTAATGCTGTATGTTTATGTACAACTACAAGGACTGAATGCAAAGTAAAATGTCAATGTAGCAGGTGGTCTGGTGATTACAGACCTGGAATTAGGACATAAGAGTTGAATCCCAGTAGGGGAAGGAACTTGATCAAGCTTCTTAGCCTAAATTGACCTAAATTCTGTACAGATGGGTAAAGAAGTCTTTCCTTGAATAATGTCAAGTGTGCATGTTTGTAAAGTGTGCATCATTTTGTCAGTAACACTTTACTTGATGGGGCACAGATAATGTAGTAGTACACTCTTACTTAATGTATTAATTAACCATAAACTGTTACGTATGTATCAATCAGTCATAATGGTTCAGGTATTTTATGCAGTTAGTGTATTTGTTCATGATTCGTGCTTGAGTAGTAACTGAGTTACTAAGTTACTCGTGTCCCCTCAAGTGAAGTGTATCATTTTGTATTTGACAGAGGCTCCTAATCCTGTTATCCTCATCTTCTGCTACTAAGCCTGAGAATAAGCCACTTCATAATAACTCATGCACATGAGTCAAATTGAAGGGTTTTCCACTTCAGAGGAATGTTAATTTGCAGACTTTTGGGAGGGTAATGAAACAGTCTTCTGTGATTGGCTCAGGTACATTGGAATTAATTTTCACATATCCCATCTTGCTGTCCTTTTAAGAAATGCACGCACACACAAACACACACAAGGTGGGAGCAATGCTTGGGGTCGGAGCACAGCAATTATCCGGGGCCCAGCGGAAGTGGAACTATTCTGCCAAGTAACGGATTTAAACTGGTGACCTTCTGATCAATGGCAGAAAGTCTTAACCTGCTGAGTTACTCACCGCCCACTTCGGTGACTGGCTGGTCATCCACACCAAATGAAACGGTGAACTCAGAAATTAAATCTGGTTGGGGACAATTTACAGGGGGACAAAATGGCTTCATTCAGTTGAAGGAAAGTATGAAAGGGGCAAAGGATGTTTGTTTAGCCCTGATTGTTTAGCCAAAGATTACACTGCCCTGAGGAGGTCCTGGCTGTCTGCTGCTTGGTGCCGACCTGCAGACGTGAGACCGGAAGCACATTAATGGTCAGTGACATGTAACACCTGTACATTAATAAACGGGGGCAAACCTGTGAGTCTCAGTGTAGTTAAGGCATGAAGATAGGAAGATAGGACCCTAAGTCATAGTGCTTCCTGACACCGGGAAGCACCATGACTTAGGATCAAATATGCTGGTGATGTCAGGTCATGCTCAGAAATTGACACACAGCTTTCTCATTGACAGATAGCATCAGCACTGTGGTGGTACTACATCTCCAAAGGTGTGGAGTACCTGGACACAGTCTTCTTCATCCTACGTAAGAAGTTCAACCAGGTCAGCTTCCTGCACGTGTACCATCACTGTACCATGTTCCTGCTCTGGTGGATCGGCATCAAGTGGGTGGCAGGGGGGCAGTGTGAGTACCACCGTGTCTCCCTGAGGTGCAGCAATGCATCGGGGTCAAGTCACAATTAGCCCATCGTTACTGTGAATTAAAGGCCAGAACAATGCAAAGAACATTTCAGTTACTAGCTAGGCTGTGGTGCCCCCCACGGCCTTCTCACAGACCCCATCCCCCCAATAACCCTCTCATAGTTTCTACTCCCCCCCCACGCCTTCTCACAGACTCATGCTCTTCCCCACAGCGTTCTTTGGGGCACACATCAACGCAGCCATTCATGTGCTCATGTACTTGTACTATGGCCTGGCTGCTTTCGGACCCAAGATCCAGAAGTACCTGTGGTGGAAAAAGTACCTGACCATCATCCAGATGGTAAATGTGCAGGCTTTCCATTGTGGTGACATTGTACAGTCACTGGTCTGTCAGGAAAACAAGTTTTCATTCTCTTCTACAAGCAGACATTGTGGTTTTCTCGAAGTAAATATACTGTTATGAAAAACAGGATTAATCTCTGTAGTACCGTGGATTTAATTTTAAAATTTCGATATGTAAATTTGTGTGATTGCCTGGTATGGTTTTGGACCAAATGAAAGGATATTTTAGCAGATGTCTTCCATGAGAAATCATTAACGCCCCTGATGTCTCTTCAGATCCAGTTCCACGTTACCATCGGACATGCCGCCCACTCCCTCTATATCGGCTGCGACTTCCCCCACTGGATGCACTGGGCCCTGATTGGTTATGCCATCACCTTCATTATCCTCTTTGCTAACTTCTATTATCAAACATACCGACGGCACCAGCCTCGTCGGGACGGCTCCCTAAGGTGCGCCAAGGCCGTCTCCAACGGTGTCTCCACGGCAACCAATGGGCTGCACAAGATGGAGGTGATGAAGAATGGGAGGAAACTGAAGAAGGGGAAACCAAAGCATGAGTAAAATGAGCAGGATTGGACAGGCCTGGTTGTGGAGACCAGAAGGATGGTAGCTTTTGTGAGGAGAGAGGAGGTGGGTGAATGTGGCAGGGGGGGACCACCTATGCTGGCTCTGCATAAATGTCACTTTTCATGGATGAGGGATTAGTATCGTCATGGGGGGACACGTTTCTAACACCAGTGTCATACAAAACATACAGGGGTCTTCCTGATGAGGTGTCCTCCCTCTCTTTATGGTAGTGTAAGGCCTGAGTGCAGGAGATGTTCAGCGGAGTTGGGGAATGACTGCGCGTTCCTCGGCCTGTTCCGTAGCTCCACAACCCGCTAAGCTCAATCTTCTCTCAGGCTTTTACATATTTGGATGTTATGAATCAAAGTCGGTGATGACTACAATGGGATCTCACCTTAATGGCCACATAAGAATCGGCACAGTGGTCAGGCACGAGCTTGGCTATGTGTGTGTTCACAGCCCAGCAGTGGCACGGTTAGAAGGGATAGACAGTACCTACCAGCAACCCGCAAACCAAAGCTACACTATTTCAGTCTGACACTATTTGGCCTCTGACAAACCGTTATGTCAGTTAACTGCATCAGATTTATGAATAAATAATGTTGTTGTGTATCCTCCTTGTACTCCTGTGCTGATTTTTTTTTTTTTTTTCTTGATGAACCACTACTTAGTTTAGAAGAATGCTGGGCAAATTTGCCATGCTTAAAAAAATTAATTACTGATGACGTCTGTCATTTTTTTTCCATTCAGGTTTTGCATTCATTTAACATGACAAACTCTAGTCATGTATGATTAAATATTTGCTTAGATTTTCTGGATGAACATTAACTGGAACAACAGCTAAATACTGAAAGATTCTTTACATTGGGGAAAAAAGAGTATCTTTACCACTAATATCCTTCTTGCAAATTGTCAACAAATGTAGTACAGTGGAATCCATGACATTTATTGCATTAGAATTAGTCCATGATTGCTACAATAATGAACATATGCACAGTTCAGTCTTTGAAAAACCAAAAAATAATGGTAACATTAATCTTGATTTATGTGTTAAGCATTTTTATGTTTTCTTCAGAGAATCTGAAACCAGATATAAAATATAAATTATCCATGGCTAGCCAGGGTATATTTTTGGACATTTTACTCTGCAGTATAATGAGACCTATTTTCAAGCTGTACTCTTCACTGATAGTATTTTTGTTTCTCAGGTTATGCTTTATTGTAATGTGAATTTAAACTTCACACTGCAGTAAAATGCAAAGAGAGTATAGTTTCATCCCTCATCCTGTATTTACAAAAAATGATTTGATTTAACCCACAACATATATTTTATGCTGCAAATTCAGTAAAAACATCAAAATGCAGGATGCTTTTGTTGCTTCTCATTGCATGCACGCTGTAGGTGGCTCAGCAATGTAAAAAGCATAATGTAAGCTCTAGCCACACAGAGCTGGAAGCCACAGTGCCATCCAGCCACACATATATCATTGGCCATTTCAGTACAGGTCTCACAGGGTTAACTGGATTAGATTGGGGGCTGCTACTACACTAAGCTGTTTTCATGGAGGGTCTGCTTTTGGACAACTGACCTTCCCATTTCACATACTTTTTTTTCTCCTTTTTTTTGAGAGAGAGAGAGAGAGAAGGGTCAGACAGTTAAAGGCCATGTTCGAGGACTGAACAGTGAAGTCACACCATGGGATTTCAACTTTCCGATCACAAGCACAGTGTCCTAACCTGCTGAGCCACACAATGTCCCCCAAATAGGTTTTCCTGAGCTCAGTACCAAATTGGCTTTCTGTCTAAGAACGCTTACGTTCACGTCACCAGCAGTTTACCTGGGTATTCAGGTCACCAAAGAATAGGAGAGCGTCTTGTAATCTCTGATCCTATTTCACATACAAAGTCTTGCTCACTGAAATGGAGGCTCACTGAGGTGAAGACCCAGTGACAGCTGGCAATCTACAGCTCCTGCCAGAGCATAACCTTCCAGCAAACTTCCAAGGGATATAACATTAATTTCTTTGCATTTCAGTGTCTTCCTAACCTCCCTTATCTCCCTTTTAAATGCCTGACCCTGTGTTCGAGCTCCAAGCTTTGCACTCACCAGTGTGTGTGTGTGGGGAGAACAAGATATGTGAAAAATCAAAGATTTCTAATTTACCTGTACTTGTCCGAATAAAGCATAATTTCTTGTCAAACCCAACCTGTCTCACACTTGTCTACCCCCCACCCAAAAGTTGTTCTCAGTCAGTCTAAACATTCTTCACCTCCTCAGCCTGCTCTCTAATTCCCTTGCCCCCTCTCTGTGCTAAAGATCTTGTCTTTATCCTTTGACTCATCCTCTTCGTGGCAGAAACACTCGAATATCCAGCAGGACCATCTGGCTCTATCCAGGCATTTTGTGACATACTGAAAGATTCGCTGAAGTGTTCAATTGTCATAAATTGAAAGACTGAATCATACATATATAACATTTCAAGACAGAAATAAGAAGAGCAGATCACTTGTGCACAGCAGAATGTCATTTCTCATTTTTGCACAAATTTCCAAGTGTTTTAGTACACATATGAAAATGGTCTTTTGCAATTTTCAGTTGTTTTAGTCTGGGTGGTCAAAATGGATTATGTACTTTCCCATTACCATAATTTTATATCCAAAATTGTATATGTAAGTGATTAGCATGTAATCCAATACAGGCAAAAAAAGTTCACCCATCCTTTAGAATAATTAAAAAATATATTCCATAAATTGCAGTGATGCAATGCTATATTTGTGGTCCGCACTGCACATTATTTAATTTGGCTGTTTTTGAGTTATATAGTGCTGTGTGAGTTTTTGTTTGCTATTGTGCCGTCTTGAGATCTTTAGATGATGTAATGTAGAACCCTGCAATATTGAAACCGGTGTCTGACATGAATGAGCATCAGTTTGCTAAAGAAGAATGATCAGTCAGTAACTGGTGGGAAAGGGCCATCATTAAGAACTGTGGAGCTTACTTTACATTATGACAAATGTCTAAGCATTTTCACTCTCATGGTTACATCAATGTTAAAGATTCATTTTAGTGGCATTGACTAATTCATTGATAGAATTATTTGCTTTTGAGACATGAGTTTTGTTTTTAACGGTTGCAGCTAAACCATAGTGTTGTGCTATAATCATAAACTTTTGAGAAATGCTCTTATAGTCATATGAATGTTATGTTATGTTACATGGAATGTGCCAAAGCAACTGAGAAAAACAAAATGTATGACGCATTAATGTACTTCGTGTCCATATAGATGTGATGATACAGAAGGTATCTGTGGCACATGGGCACTGATATTTTCCTTAGTAATATGAGCACAGTCTATGAGGGGTTAACCATCATTGTCAATTAGCGCATCAGGAGAACTGGGAGACAAACACACATATCAAAACAACCTTGTTCATCGTAGCAGTTTCATATAAAACGCATTAAATCAAAAGTAGGTGATGTAATAAATGAAATGCAGCCATTTATTTATTAAATTTAAAAACTACTCATGAATACCCCCATACACAGCTGAAGGATTTCAGGTTTTGGACAGTATAAATGGGTTGCCAAAATGAACCATACATGCAGCCAGCCAGCTTTTAGGTCCTATGAAAAGGGGCTAGCCCTGCTAATTTGCTAGCTCACATAACCCACCACAGCCATTCCAAGACATCCTAATTAGCTTATAAACCAAAAACCAGCTAAAACGTGAAATGGCTTGTGATAAAAAAATGAATTTATATTAAATTGCTCTATTAATATTTTATATGTACAAACTCTACAATGAAATGAAATACACCATGCTTCCCTATTATGAAAATATATACATAACATTTGTAAAAACATTTGTAAAACATGCACACACACATCCTCTGAACTGTCATCGAAGACACGTGGTGCATTGCTATGTGACAACCCAAAGTGCGTAATCCTTCTCAGTGTCCAAACGTGGATACGACCAGGTGGATTAGGGGACCAACATTATCTCAGTGTTACTTTAGCCTTCTAAGAACACACATGGAATCATCTCTACCCTGCTGCCATCATGCTGCACAGGCTAACCCCAATTTCACATTTTCCTATATTCATGCATGTAGACCAGGTGGCTCAACAGCAGAAATTGTTTCATCTGAGATGGCTGGCAGTCTTTTGTAAGGTGGCCAGGATTACATTTTGAAGTTTCAGGATACTTTCATTGAGTTTATCATCATGTATACGATGGTCCTCAGCCAGTATCCACTTCGTAACATTCCAGCAATACGTTAAGAGTGTTTGTGGACTGGGACTCATGGGCCATTTCTCCTTTGTTGGGTTCCTCAGAGCAGCTTACAGCCATGCTTCATGCATGTTCATCTGGGGACTTGTGAATGTGTGGATCAGTGCCGTGCTGCAGGCTGGTTCACACACTGTACAACAGGCTTTTGTAGAAACGATGGGGGCACTACATGCAAATGAACTTTAAATGTATCCAAATTGGATTTTAAAATATTTATAAAAAAAAAAAAAAAAAAACTTCTGGGTGAGGTTCCGGGACAGGATGTTAGCTGGAACGAGAGAAACCAGATTAGAAATAATTTCCAACAAATTTAAGAGTTCATATTCACTCTCACACAAACATATGACCACATATTGTACAGTAGGTACCACATCTCACTCTTCAAAGTACAAACACTGCTTTCTACTCATGACAGAATCAGTATATGTACACCAGACAAAACAAGGTCCAGCTCTGGGTTGGGTTGTTATAAAACACAGCAAACCAAGAACAACAACAAACAATTCAATAAGAGTAAAATATAGTCATATACACTACATATAGTGTGCAATAACCTATAAAATCACAGCACTCCATCTGAGTGGTTTCTGAAGACCAGAGCTTTTCAACCTAGTCCTCCTGGACCCACCTCCCAGCTCCTAACACCTGTAACTAGGTATTCAGAGTTCCTGATTGCATGATTGATGGATACAGCTGAAAGGTGGAAGGCAGCAAAAATGTCTGTGGATCCACAAGGACAAGGTTCAGGAAAAAATGCTTTAGGCCAATCAAGTCAGCTTAAAGGCAGTTCCAAAGTCGATTCTCTGAACTTATGGGACATGTGGAAACTTCTCTATGGATCAGCAAATATATCAATTCATGACAGTTTCATTTTCAAAGAAGTGGTACCTCATGCACCAATTAGTCTCATATGCAGAATGACACCATTAGTAACAGCAGTTTTTGACACAAGTCTCCAGCACAAGCTCATCCAGGGTAAGTAAAGTAAATATTTTTCTTTGTTGCAGAGGTTATGTATTGATGTTTGTACTAAAATATCCCGATGAACAACAATAACATGCGTCCTGAGCAGGAGCATCCAGCCCACAGCATTCAATCACCCTGCACCTTGGTCACGTCTTCAGAAATCAAACATAGTGTCATCATCAACATCATCCAAAGACCAGTTCCAGTCCTTCAGCTCAAAATCAAGTAATCTGCAAGAGGAGAAGGGTTCACCCGTGTTACAGAAACTGCTAACGGCAGCTGCTGTGTGCAGAGACCATAAAGCAGTGAACTCCACTGTACTTCACTGTAATGTACTCCACTGAATGTTTTTGTTACCCTGTTAAATTTTTGAGGGATTGAAACACAATTTAAAAGGCTGGTACCATGCACGAGATGGTTCCTTATACTGACATTGACACAGCAGAACAGGGTCTGTGAGGTGCATCCCAACAAATATGACAACCAAGACTGTGAATCACAATCCGTGCTGTATGAGCAAAATGTACAACTGGGTCAAACAGACTATAGCTGAGCCCAGGATGTAAATACAAAATAGGGGAAATACAAAATATAAGACAGAACTGTGGAAAGAGAAGGAGTTTTTTTTTCTTTAAAAAAAAGATATAGATTTTAAACAAGGTTGAAAAATCCAAAAGAAGGAAATAAAAAAGGGGTAGCTTAGTGTGGAACTAATTAGGCCAGGGCTACCCAGGGCAGCCCATCCCTGCTCTTGGAGAGCTACCACCCTGCAGAGCTCCAGGACAGCCCCAATTTAACACACCTGATATAGATAATCAGGTCCTTCAGTAACATCTCAGTATCAGAGCCAGCTATGATAACCGGAGCTGATTATCTGTATCAGGTATGTTAAATTAGGGCTGCACATAAGCTCTATGGTAGCAGGAATGAGCAGCGCTGAAGTAGGCTATGCCTGGGAATGCTCCCACATTATTTTCTTTTCTACGTATTATGGTGGAATGAACTGCTGAACCACATCAGTGCATCAGATAACTCTCTCCGTCTTCAAGAAATGCCTTAAGATCTATATGTTCCAGGAACACCTCTTCTAGCCTGATTTAATTCCATGTTCACTGAATGTTCCAAAATGTTGCACTTTCCACATAATTAACAGTTCTTATTAAGGTCTGTGTTTGTTGGAAGACGCTGTGTAGCTCTTGCTCCAATAGTGCTTACTGCTGTACCAGGGCATTCATTGGAAGATCAGCCTAGCTGCACTTACAGTATGCCTAGTTGACTACAAACTAGTTTTTTTGGACATAAGCAAAAAGTAAAACAAACCAAATTCCAGCTCAGGCCCTCTTCCATCTTTGTTCTCACCTCGGCTTGCTTATGGGCAGAGTCTGGGAATCCTGGCCCTTGATTCGAGTGCGTGGTGACAGGCGTGGTGAGAGGCGAGGCGAAAGGCGTGGTGAGAGGCGAGGTGAGGGGTGGGGAGAGGGGCGGGGAGAGAGATGGGGGGAGGGTCGGAGAGTGGAATCTGCTGCAGGCGGCTTCTTGGGAACCTTCTTGATAAGCTTGCTGATCCATTTTAGTTGTTCCTCCTGAGATGAGGCCAGCAACAGCAGATCCTTGGCCATCGACACATCGTAATTGACTGAGGAAGGAAGGAGGGAATTAGCTAGGACAGAGGCTTACTTCTAAGGCTTCAACTTGCATAAAAGATCCAGCACAAGCTCTGGGGAAAGAAAGGTTCCCTTATCCGTTTTTAATTCATCTCTAGACTAGATAGATGTTCATGTGAGGTACCTCTCCATCAGTGCACTTGAACCTCACATTTGTTTCCTAATCCATGTTAGGAATGACACTCTGACCTACTTCAGATTTTACAAACTACTTCAAAACTGAAAGGCTCCTATGCTTGGCTTAATAATTCAATTGGCTACAATAATTCAATAATTAATGATTATAGGAGACTGTATCACAATGGCAATCATCACAAAGCAAGCACTCAGTGCTTAAGTGAAATCCAGGTCCTTTGATTGAATGTGCTTACAATTCCTGCCCTAGCTCAGTGTTCTTCCTAAGTTGAAATAGGTGGCAACTTTGACATGAGCAGAGTTCTTCTCATATGCTACAGGGAATGGGCATCCACACTCCACCCTCAGACCAACCTCGACAGGGTGCCATGACCTCCTCTTGTCGGTCCAGGTGGTCTTTGTGGCACTTTGCATGACAGCGGCGACATTCCAGTGCCGGTGGGGGTTTGAAGACATGCCACAGCGGGCGAGTACAGGCCTCACAGCTGGAGGGGAAGTGGTACAATGTGGGAACAAACTCATGTCCCTTGTAGCAGATGTAGCTGGATCGGTCTCCCACTGCAAGCTGCTCCACTGAGAGATCCTGATCCTTTTTGAACTCCCCTTCATTTGCATAGAGAATCTGCAGTATTAGCAGACAAAACCGAAAGCTAAAGGTTAAACAGTTAAACATATTTAATCCTCTTTTATAAAACCTACTGCTGATTAGCAGTGGTGGATATTATAGGTCCAGAAAGTAAAAATCTAGACCAAGATTTTGTTTCTATCAACCAGCAGTGTTGAGCACTCTGACTGTGACTCCACTGGTTGGCTGAAACAAAACCTTGGCCAGAATTTTTATTTTCTGGACCTGAAATATCCACCTCTCCTATTTAGAGATGCAAATTGGTTTACATATTGGTATCAGCTGAGGTTAATTGAAAATCAAGACATTGGAATCGGCCTGATGCATCAATATTGGTTGATATTGCCAGATGACATTTAGAATTTAGTCAATATTCAAAATTAATAGCACCAGAGCTACAAGTAGTAAAAATAGGTTGGCTATCAATATCGGTCACCACTATTGCCGAGTAATACAAGGCTAGCAAAAAAGCAGCAGTGTGCCTGAATTAAGCCCACCATGAGCCACGTAGAACTGCGTTCTCACAAGTGCCCAAATTACTGTCACCTGAAATATACGGGGAATGTCTCTGGCGTCCGCACGGTACACATCTGTTTGGGTCACTGGCCGCACATGGAACAATTTACTGTAGAGTTAAAAAGAGGGGTGGGTAGGAAGGAAAAACACCCAATTAGTTAACACTCCATATACACAATGGCTGCTAGATCATTTTTGCTGTTCATTATATACAAAGTGAAGATCAGAGATCACGGCCAAAAAATGTTCCTTCGAACAATTGGGGGTTAAGAGCGTTGCTCTAGGGCCCAATGGTGACATCACTATGCCAGCCATGGGATTTAAACCTTCCGATCACAAGGACAGCAGCCAAACTCGCGGGGCCTCCATATTTTGGTATGTTCCGGCATAAGACAGACATACTCTATGTCCAGAATCATCCAGGGTTTGGACTTTTCTTTGTCCTGCTCATTGTCATAGAACAGAATCTTCTTACTGCTGACCACCACATACTGTAGGGTGACATGAAAAACACATTAGACAGTCCAGGTCATCCAGCCCCAGAAGCATAATCCACCACAGCATTTAAAGTTTAGTGTGGTTAGTGTGTATAAATTATTCTTGGTGTGGGACTGTGCATGTATTTATGCTCTACACTGTGCTTGCTGGGACAGGCTCCAGACTCAACACGATGCTTTACTGGATAACTGGTGTGGTGGAAGGATGAGTTTTGGGCTTTTCATGCATGTTGGATCAGCATGTTGATGACTTCATACCTTCCTCTCCCATCCGAAGCGCTTGCTCTGGTTCTTCACAGGAACAGACAGCCATCCCTGTAGCCGTGTCTCTCCTGGGGAATAGGAACAAAGCCAGAAAAGGTAAGTAAGGGAGGATTCTGACTTACTCTGATCACAGTACAAGTAACCACATTCCAGTTAAACTGAACACTGTACAAAAATGGTTAATGGTTTGATGAAAGATGAAATTTTACCTATAATTGCAATACAAAGTAAAACAAATTTGGGTAACACCGTAATTAAAGTAGCCATTATACTGCATTACACATACCTTCATAATGCATTACAAAGCATTCTTAAAATATTGTAAACCAGGATATTTATAAAAAGGCATAACACGGACATGTCTATTATGCATTATGAATGCTCTATGAAGGTCTCCGCTATAATGCACTAAAGTACCTTCATAATGCAGCACAAAGCATCATGGATTCATTTACCGACCATTATACACTAAATTGCCAAAAGTATTGGGATGCCTGCCTTTACACACACATGAACTTCCTGTTCTTAATACATAGGCCTTAATATGGAGTTGGCCCACCCTTTGCAGCTATAACGGATTCAACTCTTCTGGGAAGGCTTTCCACAAGGTTTAGGAGTATGTTTATGGGAATTTTTGGCCATTCATCCAGTAGAGCATTTGTGAGGTCAGACACTGACAGTGGACGAGAAGGCCTGGCTCGCAGTCTCTGCTCTAATTCATCCCAAAGGTGTTCTATTGGGTTGACGTCAGTTCCTCCACACCAAACTCGCTCATCCATGTCTTTATAGACCTTGCTTTGTGCACTGGTGGGCAGTCATGTTGGAACAGGTAGGGGCCATCCCCAAACTGTTCCCACAAAGCACTTTACACTTGGCACAATGCAGTCAGGCAAGTACCATTATCCTAGCAACTGCCAAACCCAGACTCATCCATCGGAGTGCCAGAGAGAAGCGTGATTCGTTACTCCGGAGAACACATCTCCACTGTCCAGTAGCGGTGTGCTTTACACCACTGGGTCCAGCACTTTGCATTGTACTTGGTGATGCAAGGCTTGGATGCAGCTGTTCGGCCATGGAAACCCACTACGCAATATTCTTGAGCTAATCTGAAGGCCACACAAAGTTCTATAGCCATTTACTCTACAGAAAGTTAGCGACTTCTGCACACTGTGCGCCTCAGCATGCGCTGTCCCTGCTCTGTGGTTTTACATGGCCTACCACTTCGTGGCTGGAGTTGCTGTTGTTCCCAAATGCTTCCACTTTATTATAATACCACTAAAAGTTGACTGTGGAATATTTAGTAGTGAGGACATTTCACAAATAGACTTATTGCACAGGTGGCATCCTATTATGGTACCACATTTGAATTCACTGAGCTCCTGAGAGCGACCCATTCTTTCACAAATGTTTGTAGAAGCAGTCTGCGTGCCTAGGTGCTTGAATTTAAATACCTGTGCCCATGGAAGGGATTGGAACACCTGAATTCAATGATTTGAAGGGGTGTCCCAATACTTTTGGTAAAATGGTATAATGTATTATGAAGGTATTTATAGTGCATTATAGAGGAGACCTTCATAGAACATTCATAATGCATAAGAAACATGGCTATAATGTGTTATGCCCTTTTATAAATACAGCCATTTATAATACTTGTATAATACTAATACAGTGTTACAATGAATTATAAGAATAAGAATGAATGATAAGAAGCTATTAGTCTTTATGAATGTGGGTTTCATAGAAAGCGTTACCCAAATTTATTTAGGGAGGAATGTCGTAATTTCTATTTTCATTCCCCCCCCCTTCTTTGCAGGACATTTAAAAAACTGCCACCAGTTCACAACAAAGCCTGCAAACATATATGGTGCTGGTGGTTAGTATAGTCTAGAGCAAGGTTTCCCAATCTGGTCCTTGGGGACCCACAGACAGTCGACATTTTTGCTCCTGGGAGCTGGGAGCAAAAATGTAGACTGTCTGGCAGATAGCTTTGGAGGGTACAAAAACATGGACTGACTGTGGGTGCCTGAGGACTGGATTGGGAAACACTGGTTTAGAGCATAAGTCATCCTCAGTACCAGCAAAAGCACAGAGGCATCACTCTTAGTTAGATGTGGCGGCTCAGGGTGGCCAGGCACATCACCTGCACCGGCAGGCTCTGGCTGCTCGTAAGTCAGAGCCCGAGGAGGCCCGACAGCTTCCCCCTGCTCCTCCTCCTCCTCGTCAGAGTCAGAAAGTAGTCGAGCTCTGAGGCATGGTCTGGTGTCAATGCAGACGGACTTAGAGCTACGCTGGTACGTGTAGCACATGGACTCAGAGGTTTGTGAGTGAGTGATGCGCACTGGGGCGCAGGAAAAGGCAGGTGAAGAGAGAGAGAGAGAATGACAAAGGTAAGGAGAAAAGGTGAATTAACTGGAGAACACTGAGCGCGTTAAGACTGGGAAAGAATGCTACTGGCTCTTTGACAGTGACGCTATACATTTTATGTTATTATTCCTGCCATCTGGACCCCACAGTCCCAGCAGATATAGAATGCAGGAAGAGAGGTGTCCGTAGGAAGTGGGCTCATCATGGGATCAGGGTCCCGGTGTCACATTGGAGAAACTGCCAGAGACACCAGTCTACCTGGATAGGCGTCGTCAGGATCCAGGTCGGGCCCACTGCTCACGCTCATGGAGTCCAGTGAATGGACGCTGAGTGTTGAGACCTGACAGCGGAGCTGCTCAATGTCACTGTCCTTGCTGTCCAGGGTCATCTGCAGCTCCAGCCGCAGTTGGCTCTCATCTGCAATCAGCTGACGGTGATCAAAACACCACATGGATCAACACAGAGTGGAAAATTCAATAAAACCTATATAAAGTTGCCTGAATCATTCTGTGTGACACTATGATTACTATTATATTCTTAACAGAAGATACAAGGTTGGTAGTGAACATGGGTGTTTCACTGACTGCTTGCATTTCATTGATCTCCCTCTGGTACTTGACGATGGCGTTGCTGAGCTTGTCCCTTTCTGTCCGCAGCTCCTGCTGCAGCTTCCTGTTCTCCTTCTCCATCCTGCGTATGTCCATGTCATTGATTCGATTGCCACTCCGTACCTCCTTCCTGTTCATTATTTCTGCAAGTTTGTTCACTGCCTGGAAATGGCCAGATCAAATGGTTAGCATGGAGTTCAGCCTTCCCCAGTGATGTCGCTAGACTTTCTTCTGTAGGATTCCACCGAGCTTCTCAGACTCAAACCATTACTTACTGGATCCTATGAACTATAGAATTTCTACCAAAACTGAGCCTGATAAACACCACACTAGCCTTCACTTGGGATGATCTAGCATTACAACAGTGTAGAGACATCAAGTGACTCACCTGGGTCTTGAGGGTCCTCTCTGACTGTAGCTGCTTCTCGTAAACAACCTTCATCGTACTGACCTGGCGCTCTCCGGCCCTGGCCATCTGAAGCTCTGTGCGCGAGAGGAACCAAGCCAGAAGTACAATAGTAAGCAATAAGAAGACCTTCATAGAAGGTCTTCCCAGAATGAGCTAAATAAACTCTAAGAATGACAATAAAATTAGCTAAAACCTGAATGTTGAGTGCATGATCTCAAAAAACTAAAATTAACTCATTTTCTTTTGAAACATTGTTCTTTGGGTAAATATGCCTTGATAATATGACTACAATGATAGCTTTTCTGTCAATCAAGGGACAGAAGTCATGTTTTCCAGTCAAAATTTACTCCTATATAAAAAGCAGTCGATCATTACAATGTAAAAGTGAAAAGTTCAACAAAAGTCTCAGACTGAAGCACTTCGTGCACAGCTAAACCCTATCAAAGTAAACATGCTTGCGCTAAAAATGTGTACTAAAGCATAGAACAACATTCTTTGGCCATTGTTTTGCCCAAGGGTATGTCTTGCCTGTAAACAGAAGTATAAAACAGTCTATATAAACAGTCTATACAAATAATTAAATTTATTAAATTATCATGTTTAGATATTATCAATAGTCGAGATATTCAGATATCAGTCCAACCCTACCCTTCTGTGCAGTGATATGGCGATACAGATTAAAAAGAAGTAAAACAGTTCCTACAAGAACCAAGTACTGGAAGCAACAGTGACAGGTATTAGAAACACTTACGCTCCTGAGTCTCCTTCAGCCTATCATTGAGTTCCTCCTTCTCATTGGCCAGTTTCCCCACGTCACATGTGAGTGTGCGATTCGCTTCCTCCAGCTACAAAAAGGTTCCAGTTGAGAGAAGGCTGTGACATACAGATTTCTTGCATTACAGACATCATGAGGAGTCAAGAAGCTGGATTTTACTATAGGTCCAAAGCTGACCACAATCAAAATGACAGGAATCCCACCATTTAACCTACTGTAGGAAACACAAGATTGTTCCTGTTGTCTGCTGCCCTTGCCACAGAGTAACCCAAGTCGTTTTAGAGGACACATATTGCTTTGACTGCTGTTAAAAGGGAAGGACATTTTTAAAGCATCAGAAATTCTACTATTTGCATTGAAATTGCTACAAATTGTTGATCAGATGTTTGAGGCTGAATTAGGGCTGGGCGAAATGGACCAAAAATCATCTCTCAATACGCTTTAGATGAATCGCGATATATAATATAGATCACAATTTTTTTTCCTATAGAGTAATAACAAATAGACAGTTCCAAGTCAGAGCCAAATGTCCCCAATGTCACACAGGCACTTTTACAGAAAGCTGCACATGTACATGAAAAATGGCTCAAAAATAAACTACCAGTGATGTGTTCAAGACCATCCGTTTTGAGATCAAGACAAGATCAAGATTCATCCAACCCAAGACCAAGACCCATCCCAACACAGACCAAAACAAGACCAAGACTTTTAGATTTAGATTTATATTTAGCCCTATATTGGGGCTAAATATGCATTTATATAATACAAAAAAAAAACCCATCATTGAAAAAATTCACGAACAATAATGCACATTTATATGAAATGAATAATTTTTTTTTTCTTGGTTCAGTTTTTATTATAGTTTTTGCATGTATAACATCTTTTTCAGTTTCTCAATAAATGAAAATTTTGTACTTAAATGTTAAGAAAAAAACCAGTTGAATGCTTTTAAAACTTGTCAGTCTACATGTAAGTAGTAATGTAAATAAGTAATAATGCATTTTTTCAAAGCTTTATGATGTTTGCAACAGTGCATAATTGCACTTAAAGAACACTAAATCCGTTAAAATTTTGGTTCCCATTCAGGCACGATGTGATCTGAAGATTAGACCCCCACTGCTGAAAACATGCTGAAAACAACAGGAGTGGAGACTGCAATTTCTAACCAAACTGGATGATGGCTGACGAAGCCCACATTACTGCAGTTTCCCCGTTTTCCAGCTGTTATCCGCCTTGCTAACTTTAGGAACAGTAACTCTTGTATCTCCGTATTCCTGCTTTTACTCATCGGAAGCCCCAAGAGGGTGCCTTATACCGCCGGGGCAGCTGGGGGATGTAGTACACTGTAAGTAGTGCCACTACAAGAGGACGGAGCAGTAAAATTAATTTCAGCATACTGAGGGGAAAGAAGTACAATTGCATGCCTATTCAGATAATGTGTTTTGTACTGTAATATTTCAGACGTATGGCCAAGCCCATCAAGACAAAACGGGCTCAAGACCGAGATCAGGTTAAGCGGTCTCAAGACCAAGACTGGATCTCAAGAACAACTCTGTAAACTACCCTTGTCAAGTTGCCCCACCTTAATGCATTTCCACAGATATTTCCATCATTCTGTGCTACCCTACTGAAAATGCTATCGTCATTTTTATGGGCTGAAACTGAAAGCAGATACTTATTTTTTTTAACTAACTAATTTAAAAAACAAACTAATGTAATGAAAG
The DNA here is from genome assembly GCA_026780765.1 of Petrocephalus schoutedeni. Taxonomy (NCBI): domain Eukaryota; kingdom Metazoa; phylum Chordata; class Actinopteri; order Osteoglossiformes; family Mormyridae; genus Petrocephalus; species Petrocephalus schoutedeni. Next base: position 16,672,619 of record JAODKL010000039.1, read on the forward strand.
TAGGCATTGCGATAGCCTGAAATACCTTATCAGATGAAGTATTAAAACTACAGACAGCAGATCTCGATAGACCGAAATACTTTATCAAAGCATCCTACTTTCATAAAAATAAATAACACCTGCATAAATTATTTCACCAATCAGCTCCTCTTCGCTAGCCTGCCTCATGTTTGTGTCTGTCTCCATGTTGTTGCTACATGCAGGACTTGTCAGTGGGGGAGTGGGGGGTGTGTTGTGTTAGGAGAGGGAGAGGGGCGGGGCAGAGTGCAGTTCTGAGAGACACAGACAGGGAGAGGAGAAACGGGTGAATTGGCAGCTCTAGGAGTACAATTTTAAAGGAACATAAACTATAATCGATATAAGCAATATAGTCTCATCCAATATCTCGTAGGAAAAAATATCGATACATTGTGAAAACTCTAGGCTGAGTCCTAACCCTGGTTTGGCTCACCAAGTTAATAGTGGCTTCTTTAGCCCCCAGTTCTTGCTTGTGTCGAGCCATCATCTCCTTGATCTCCAGCTCTTTGATGATCTTCTCCTTCTCCAGATCTGAGAATTGCTCCTCTGCGATGGAACGTGCTAGTTGCTCAGAATCAACCTTTGTCAGGGTGATCTCCAGTTGAGCTGCCAATGAATCTCTGGGGGAGGGTTGATGGGTAAATTGGGGCAGCTCTCTCTATGCATCACACACAGTTGAGATGCCCAACACTCAAGAATTGCTGCCATGCTCACCTCTCCTCCTGAAGCTCCAGCAGCCTCTCTTGTGCATCCTTGAAGAGTTTGATCTTCTCCTCAAGCTCTTCTTTCAGCTCATGCACCTGGGTCTTATACAGGGTCTGAGTAACACCGATCTTAATGTCAGCACCATTCTGAACATTACCTGCGTGGTCAGAAGGAGGGTCTGTAATGTGTGAGACAAACTTACTGTGAAATACTGCTCAGACTCCAGCTGCTCCTGCAGATCCTTCATCTGCATATCGACAGCCTGTCGCTCCCTAAAAAAACAGGGACCGGGTCAGTCAGACCCCCAACCTTGCACTGCTTACCATGGCCACCACGACCATACTCACGCTTGCAGCTCCTGGTTCTGCTTCTCTAGATTTTGCTTCACGTCCAGCATGTGGTTGAGCTCCTGCTTCAGCTGCTTCTGCGATGTACGCAAAGTGTTGACCTCCTGCTCCTGGTCTTTCAGGGCCTCTTGCATCTGGCTGTATTTCTGAGACTCCTGTTCTGCTTGCAGTTTCAGGTTCTTCAGCTGGAGGGATATAAACAGGAATCTAATGAACTGGCACAATGGAACTCTCCATGTAGGTTAACCTCAGGCAGCTCTGCCTGCAAGTTGCTCCATGCCCTTGTCCTGCAGCACCTCCTCACTGAGTTCCTCCTTCTGTCTGCCCAGGTCCTCCAGCCTCTGTTGAGCCTGTTTGTAATCACAGTCCAGCATAGAGTTCCGCTTCTCTAAAGCCAACAGTTTTTTCTCCACCTGCTGCTTTTCTCCCCGCTCCTTCTCGAGTTTCCGCTCCATCTCTGGTGAGAGAAACCAAGGGATATATTGTTACAATTCATGGTCGGTGGTTACAGATGGTGTGAAGGGTGAGGTGAGGAAAATCACAGGTTCTGGCAGAGTGTCAGAGAGGAGGCCTCAACTAACCCCAGAAAAAAAAAAAATCCTGCCTGAGTCAACCCTGTCCCCCAAGCCACCTGCAGGATACTCCCTATTTCCACAAGCCCGTTGATTTCTGGCCAGGTAAGGCAACGTGCAAAGCAGCTGAGAGACTGAGCTAATCAGCTGGGAGATGGTGTCCAGTACAACACCCCTGGCCCCTTTGGGAAACGCTCCTGCATTCCCCCCAATATCAGATGAGCATAGAATACACAACAGTTAACCAATCTGATCTAGATGTCAGATCAACCAATCAGATGTCTTTATCCCACCTCCTCTACAATCTGACTGGTTCTCTCTGTGAACCAAATAATTTTTCATCCTGTCCTCAGAACATTTTTGTGAAGGTCGAATTCCCATTAGCGGGCAGGGCAAGATACCAAGGATCATCTTTGACTACTCAATTATACTTAATACCATCCAGCCCATCTACAGGGTGACAAGCTTAGAAAGATGCGGGTGGTTGACAGCTTGATTGCCTAGATGACAGAATCATCTGCAGGCTATGTCTGCTTTAGCATATCTGATGTGGTACTGAGCAGCACAGGTACAGGACTGATATTATTCCTGTTCACTCTCTAAACCGTCAGACTTCCAGTTCAACTATGGTTTATGCCACCACCAAACTGTGGGATGAAAACAGTCCACAGTACAGGAAGTCCTCTGCTGGGAACAGCAATTATCCCACGATCACTAATCAACCAAAGAGATTCCTTGGATGTAATGATAGTCCATCACAGTGCACACTCATACAGAGTCACCAGTTCAGCCCATCACATCTCCCCGCTGCTCCCCCCAAAGCACGCGATTGGCTCACCCATCATGACCTCACACTTGGCCTCCTCTACTGACTCAAACATCTTGTCATTGTCAGCCAGCCGCGCTCGTGTGGCTTTGTGCTCAGCCTGTTCCTTTTCTAGAAGCTGCTGCAGGCCCTTCATCTTGTAAGTCATGTCAATCTCCTGGCTGCTCTTCTCCTGGGGACAGAGAGACATGTTGCATTATAGTTCCATTTCCAAAGAAAGCAGGTCCTCCACATTTGAAAGAGACAGGCCAACAGACAAGGCGGAATAGAACACCAAAAGGCTGTCTTACCCTCTCCAGGTCAGCCAACTTCTCCTGTAGCTGCCTTTTATCTACCTGCATCTGGGCCAAGCTGCTTTTCATCAACTTAGCTTCCTCTTCATGCCCTGAGATGCACCCTAAGGAAAGGCAGGGGCAGAGATATGGTTTGACATAACACAGGCACAGCTGTTCCAGGGTAAGTTTCCAAAAAGAAACAAGATTAGCTGCGCATCAAAGTAAATAAAAAATTTGATTATAAGAAATTGACATTTAGAGATGTATAACAGATCTTAAGCTAACCTTAAGTTATGTACTAATCAATCTATATATGTACACGTACACAAACACACCATGACAAAAATAGTTAGGCACCCAGAAGGACTGGTGGACATGAACGTGGTGAACGGTCTTGTGACTGTATCGCAATGATTATAATATCAGATTAAACGGACAACGGAGTTGGCAGTATGGGCACACTGCTGGTCCCATGTCAGTAGGGTGTGACACCCCCCCGGGCCTGGATACATGCGGCGATACGGTGCAGAAAGGAGTCGTACTGCCGCTGTATCCTCTTCTGTGGCAAGCTGGCCCACAGCTATTGTAACTAGTCCTCGACATCCTGCAGATTGCCACTGGGTCTGAGTTGAGGTCGGAGCTGATCCCACGCGTTTGGGGGTCCTGGCTGGCCATGGGAGGACCTCAACATGACGCAGGCAGTCCATAGACACACGTGCCTCTTGGCATTGCCATACGCACACGGGAAGGTCATCTGTGGTGATGCTGAAGCGAGATTCATCGCTGAACATGGTACGACGCCACTTGTCATCAGTCAGTGTCTCCCGGTTATGGCACCACTCCAAACACAGCTGTCTCTGTGCTGATGTTGATGGCAGCCTATGGAACGGTGAACCTGTAGTCCGGCTGAAGCCAGTCATTTATACATGGTTCGTAGGGTGTTGAAGAGAGTCCAATACCTGAGTCAGGATGGCATGGGGTTCTGCAATGCTTGGCGCACAATACAGCAATCCTTCCTTGGTGTAGTTTGTCTTGGGTAACCGGGACCTTCTAGATGAGTATGGGTGCCTTTCATATGCCCATTGGTTCCACCATCAGGCAACTGTGACATCTGCATGCCCCATATGCTGGGCAATTGCACGATACGACCACCCGGCCTCATGCAAAACCACAAAGCCACCCTATCAAACTTCATCAAGTGCTGGTAAAGCTGTCTAATGCGTCTACGAGGCATCTTCTGTGTCTGGGGACTAGACGTGCCAGCTCCTTGCAAACTGAATCATTTAAATACCCATCACTGGTCTGCATGTGTATCATTATTTCTGGGTGCTTAACTTTTTTTGTCATTGAATATATAATAGTAACAAGGGTTTCCACAATATACAAGTAAAACAGTACCGTTGCCGGCATCTTTTGTGTCCCCCTCAGGAACTGCTTAAATTAAATTTGTGCCCATAATGGGGGGAATGACTTTGGGCCAGCCCCTAGTCCATTGTGAAGGGGTGCCTTTAGGCCACCCCATAGCCCATGGTAAGGGAATGACTTTGGGCCAGCCCTTAGATCATTATGATTGGGTGTCTTTGGACCAGTCGACAGATGTTCTGTAAGATTAAGGTCTGGGCCGCTCCATGATACTGATCTTCCTTTTTATTCTTTATGGTATGAGCGCTTCAGATAATGGTCATAACGAAATTCTTCTTCTGGGAATTTCTAATTTCTAACTTTCCTTTTTTGATATTTGAAGCTGTTCATTTCCCCCTCTGCCCACGTCCTTCCTACAGAGATGCAATCCCCCATCACAATGGCGCCACCATCCAGCTGCACAGCAGCCACTGTGCTCTTGGTGGAGCCCCACCTGGATCTCATCAGACCATATGAATTTTCTCACATAGTTGTTTGGGAGACTGGATGTGTTTCATAGTAAGTTTATTTTTTGCTGCCTTATTCTACCTCATAACTCCAACGAGAGAATATGAAAAATAGCCATAATATGCAAGGAACAGTCAGTTACTGCCAATTTCCTGAGTGTTTGAACATGTCTGCTGGCTTCTTGGCAGCCTCCCGAAGGTTTCTCCTTCTCTGGTCATCGGTTTTAGAGGGACATCCTAATGTCCTGCTGGTGCCATTTTTCCTATACTACTTAATGATGTTATTCAAAGTGTTCAATTATACAGTATATGCAATGTTTTTTAAATACTTCTGTATCCCCCTGCCTTTCAGCAATAAGAACTGGCAGACTGTCAGCTGCTTGTGAACCTCAGCACTCAACATTTACATTTACAGCATTTGGCAGACACCCTTAGCCAGCGTGACTTGCATTACAACTATTCATCTTTCACGTAATATTATTGGTGATAATATGCTAATAAAAGTGAAAAACGAATGATATGATTTCTCAGTTTTTGCCTTGACATCAACAAAAGCAGAAATATGAAATATGGTTGTGGAGACTTTTGATGCATAGTGGAAAAGGGCCTATACTGACTCCATTATGGAAAGACAACGCACAGTCTGGGATATGACTACAGGAAAAAAAACTTTGTGCAAGATCATTTTAGTGCCCTGGCTGAAGACCAAACACAGCACAGATCAGAGATTATCTTTTTGCCCCCAGTGAAGTGTCAATACTTTTTAGATCAGCAATCTTCTGATCGCCCTGGCTGAAGTGTCACATACCTTTTAGATCAGCAATCGCCTGATTGCCCTGGCTACAGGATTTCTTCTCTGCCTCCAGGGTATCCCGCAGGTTGATCAGATCCTTCTCCAACTCAAGCTTGGTAGTTTCCAGCACACTATTTTTGTTCTGCGTCTCCTTCAGCGTCATTTCTACCTGCTGGACCTGCTTGGTTGTGTCTGCCTGAATCTTCTTTAGGCGTGAAGCCTCATCTGCAGCCGTCTTCAGTGCTGTGTTAGCAGTGTCCAGCTAGAAGAGGAAGCAGCCAGTCAGCCATGAAACACGCAGAAACAGCGGATGATATATGTGTCAGCCAATGACAAAACAGGAGTCCAAATATTTGCTATAAGGCAATAGACAGACAAAGTGAGGTCCAGCAAGAGACCACAAAGAGGGTAACCAACATGGACAGAGACAGCGTGCGCCAGCAAAAGACCACAAAGAGGGTAACCAACATGGACAGAGACAGAGTGCACCAGCAAGAGACCACAAAGAGGGTAACCAACATGGACAGAGAGAGTGCACCAGCAAGAGACCACAAAGAGCGTAACCAACATAAACAGAGACAGCATGCGCCAGCAAGAGACCACAAAGAGGGTAACCAACATGGACAGAGACAGCGTGCACCAGCAAGAGACCACAGAGCGGCTAACCGAGGCAGACAGGTGGGATGCTCCAGGAAACTCTTCTCTGCTTTTTCCTCTCACAGACTAACTATTACCTGCTTCTGCAGCTGAATCACTTTCTCTTCAGAGACATGAACATCCTGGCTCTTCCTTTTCATGTCCTCCAGTTGGTCTCGCAGGGTCCTCACTGACAAAGACAAAAACCCTCCCCATTAAAAATCAGGGAATCATCTACATCACAGCAATGAGGCTGCTGGATAGGGCTGTGTGCATCTGAGTGTGAATTAGTGTGTGGGAAGCTGACATTCTTTTTCCAGATTCTGCTTCCTGTCTGCCTCATGTTCGGCTCTCCTCTGGATCTCCACAATCTGGTGCTGCAGCAAGGCCTTCTCTCTCTCTAACAGATGCAGAGCTGCTTCCATATTCCTCCTGCTGTTCATCTAAAGAGAGACAGAGTTAGCACACAAATACATGTACATTGGAGATGGAATAGTCTTCTCCTGCAGTCCATGCACCAAAGGTAGACACACATAACTCACATTATAATACACACCTCTTCATCCATTTCTTTGGAGAGCTTTTCAAGGCAAGCAATTGAATTCCTAAATATAAAAAAAGGAAATATTTAGCAGAAAGCTGCATAGAGTCTAAGCCCCTTGAGGGGAAATACAGCAATAGAGTAAACCCCCATACTTATATTTCTCTTCCAGGTGTTCTTTAGTTTGCATCTCATTGTTAAGCTGCTCTTCCAGGTTGTCCAGCTTCCTCTGTAGATCATTGGACTGTGGACAGAGTCAATGTTTGAAATGTTTGTGTGTGGTCACTGACACTGTGGAACTGGAGCTGAAGGGCATTTGACAGGGTGGACGAATCGCTGTGAATAATTCAATCATCACTCATTTCATCACTCTTTCCCCATGTCTCATGCCTTAATTAATTAATTATACAGTCCAGTATATGGAGAAGGGGTGGGCCTGAAGTAGATTCAAATCTCATGATGGGCCATCATGCTTCCTCAGTCCCTACTTAGTTTAGGACATGGTGTAAGCCAGCCAGAGACAGCATGTTAGCCTCACCCAGTCAGATACTGCACATTAGCCGTACCTAGTCACAGAAAGCACGTTAGCCTCACTTTGGCAATGACAGCACGTTAGTATGACCAAGTCAGATATAGCATGTTAGCCTCACTGAATTATAGCGGATTAACCGCAACGACTCAAAGATGTTAGCCTAACCCACTCAGAGAGAACACAACCACTGAATAGAGGAGCTGGGCAAAGTGGTAGCCTAGCCCACTCAAAAACAGCATGCTAGCCTCACCCTGTTTGGTTTTGAGGCATGTTCCAAAACTGGTGGCTTTACTAATGGCGCTTTTCCACTGACAGCAAGAACCAAGCCGTACTGCAAACTGACAGTTTTTCCACTGTAAAGTATGTGAGCTGTACCCGAACCATATCCGCAATGACGTGGCCCTGTTTACTAGGAGGGCCGAAAGAGTGGCCAAACCTAGCTGGTTGCATCACCACCATGATCTGCGTCGGCATGCACCTGAAGGAAAAAGGGTCTATTCTATATATTATTCATCGTTAGCAGTATCGCACATTGCGATGTAATCGTGCACTCCCAATAACTAGGAACTTAATTTCCAACCTCCTACTTGAAAAAGTACTACAGAACAGCTCAACATTAACACACAGTAAATAATGACATACACAGTGTGAACCGTAAATAAGGGTCTTCATTCTTATGTCACTGTTGCTCTCCCAACCTGGTAACACCTTTTCTGAGCCAATACTGCTGCAGTGGAAAACCAAAGTGAGCTGGAACCATGCTGTAACCAGTGTTGGGGAAGTTACTCACAAAAGTAATCCATTGCAGACTGGTTCAGGTCCAGAAAGAACAAATCCAGACCAAGGTTTTGTTTCAACCAGCCAGTTGAGCAGACAGAGTAACAGTCACAGAGTACTCTGCTGGTCGGTTGCAACAAAACCTTGGTCTGGATCTATACTTTCTTGACCTGAAGTTGTCTGTAATGGATTATTTTTGTGAGTAACCTCCCCAACACTGGCTACCTGGTAACTAGCCTCTAGATCTAGCCCCAGAGGTAACTAGCTGGTAACTAGCCTCTTCACGGTATGGCTCAGTTCCCGTGTGCCAGAGGAAAAGTGCAATTATTCAGATTTTAAAATGACACCATGGCATTGCACGGAATTGAGGAGCTGGGCACCCTCACTCAAGCACACATACAAATGTAGCTTCAGACGGTAAACACAATAAGGTGGCGAATGAAAACCTCTTGTTTGGATGACGTTTGATGTTTGTTGTCCACAGTGGTAGGATTGTTTAGCAGCCTGTAGAAGAGAGCACATTTAAGGACCACACCAGCAGAGGCTAATTAGCTTAAATGGACATTGGGATCTTCATGTATAAATGCACTGTTGTCAAGTCATATACGTATCAGTTATGAATCAGAGTTGCCTACAACAAGAATGCTGTTGAAATTTTAGCATCCATTAGTTGTAAGATTAAGTTATAGGGAAAGGGTTAACATGGGGTGAACCAAAGCCAAGTGGCAGTGAATAAGCGTAGTGTAGGGAGACAAGGTGTCAGTGTGAGGCTGTCTTTATGTGGCTCTGAGAGACCCCTCCTAGTGCCCCTCCCTGTGGCCACACTACTCCCCCCCCCCCAACACACACAGACTAAAATAACTCTGTACATTTACACCCACTGTCAGACACACACAGACAGAACAAAATGACTAACATTTACACACACACACACACACACACATTTGTATTCCTGTCTTAGTGAGGACCATCCATTTCTATGGGGAAAACCCTAATCCCAATCAAGACACCCTCAACCCCTATCCAGCCCATCCAGCTTATACAGACACACACGCGCTCATGCAGACACACAGACTAAAATATCTTTGCATACACACACACACTCATTTAAAGACAGACCGACCGACAGACAGACTCAGACACACAGACAAAAAAAAACATTTACATACATGCAAATACACACAGAGTCCTTGTATCCAGATATTTACAAGGACACTGTTCATTTCTATGGGCATAACCCTAACCTCTACCCAGCTCTAACCTTAACCACAAGTAACCAAATAAAATACACAACGGTTTTTTGATTGCGATAATGTAATAATCAAACACACACACACACACACACTTACTCGTCCTCCCTGAAGAAGGTGAAGCCCACGAATGGCAGCTGGTTCCCCACAAATGCTTTTGGTATGGGAAAAGTCTCCAGGTGACACTTCTCATGCTCGATTTCATCAAAGTTCTGGGTGTCTATGTCACTGTTCAGTTCAGGAACCACAGGCGCCACAGCTGATGTGAGAGGAAGGAGCAGAGCGAGATGCCAGCGTGACATACGAGTATCGAGTAGAACGTTACACTCTAAGCTTCACGCTCATGGGAACGGATGGAGTGGTTTGTGTCGAGATGGGAGCATTTGAGGGAAGTATCCAGCTGGGGAAATGCCAACCCATCACAGGACACAAGGTTGGGCTATCAGACACATCGCAGCACATACATGCACGCACAAACACACACTATGGGCATTCTAGAGATATCAATTAGCCCCAGAGGTGAGGCAACAGCGCCACCTGCTGAACCACAGCGCAACTTTTTTCCATTTTTTTCATAGTAAATTGTGCTGATTATATGTGGGTTACATTCCAATGCACAACACATCAGAGCTAGCTGAGGCCCATGCAAGGACACGTATAACCGTGAACGCCGCGCCATTCCGTTTCAGCGAGTGTGTCCGGGTACCTGCGCATCCAAGCAACAGGGAAACGGGCCTTTTTTCCCCCGCTGCAACTGTGGCATACGGTCCACGTGCGGCGAGAGGCACACGGGGGCCGCCAGGCAAGCGCAGCCACCTCCAGCCGCCTGCTCTCACAGTACCTGCTTTGTACACACTGCACACTGGCTCTTTCAAACAGCTGGCAGCACAAAGAGTTTATGTTCCCCAGCTGAAGCCCCAGCTTCCCTCAGGCCTCGGGAAGCTGGCGGGTCTGTGTTACTGCGTCACTCACAGCCCCCACCCCCCCAATCAACAACACTGGACACAAAGCAGGAGAGCCGCTTAAGTAAAACGCCCACCTTTCCCCTGGCAACAAAGCTAAAGGGAATGGACTGCAAAACAGGAGATGGGCCGAGTTCACCATCGTCAAGAAGAGGACGAGCCTTAACAAGGGGCAGCTGTTCCCACCGTGAGTGAGAGAGGGAGCCCCCACATGTGCGCCTGCGGGCTGGGGGCCCCTGTCATTAGCAGCACAGCGCCAGCCACACCACAGGGCTCCACCCCCCAGTGGCACACGCTCAAAAAACCCCTCCCACATTCCTGGCCAGAGGCAAAGGACTGGCACCCACATCTGATGGGATTAGAAAGCAGAGGGGATATTTCAGGAAAGGGGAACGCTCCTCATCCAGGTGGACGGGGAACCGGGCCCGGGTACTCAGCTCAGGTTAGGACTTTTCATCCCTGCATGGGCCATGAGAAGCACAGACAGGATTAGATGGAGCATGCAAAGGTATGGAGCATGCAAAGGCATGGAGCAGCAATGGCGTGTTAGTAAGAGTGCCAGCTACAATTTAGCAGCTCATTTGATGGGTTAGGATCAGCCCGGCTCCAACACTAGGAGAAATGCCCAATTTCACAAAACACTGCAAAGTAGTGTTTGCAAGAAACAAACGTTTCTAATTTTAGAGGCTAAGTGACAGTTACAGTGAAATGTGACAAACAGCACAATGGGAAATAAGTCACAACAGAAAAGCCCCCGCAGGATCTTCAGACGTCAGAAAAGAGCAGGCAAGTAGCAATTTAGAGGGACAAACTCTGCAAGTACGTGTGTCTGTGTGTGCGTGCGAGTGTGAGAGAGGCAGAGATAATAGACAGGTCCCATTAGGCACTTACTCTCTCTGATGGTGTCAAAGGTCCACTGGTCACTTGTAAAGAAGGGATGCCGTTTTATCTCCTGGATACCGTTTCGGCCCAGACGTACCTCCCTGTCCATGAAGCAATCGCCCAGTCAGTAAGTGGCCCGTCACCCTCCCACCGGCCGCTGTTAACGCACTGTGCAACCAGCAGGGAACTGAAGAACACTCGTGAGGGCAGCAAGACAAACCAACGTGTATGAAAACAGCCCACTGCCCTCCCTCTCTCCCTCTCGGTGTGGAGGTTCTGAGGACAGAGGAGTGGTTTACACTGCCACGTTGGGGGGGGCACATAGGGTGGGACTGCTAACTGCAACTGGGCTCGAGTCAGTGTGGACGGCTGGAATATCTGAGTGTTTACTACATCCTGCCAATCTGTGACAGGAATGATTCACAAGAGTCCCAGAAACACCCTCATTTCTGTAAACAGGAAGTGCCAAGTGACATCGGAGCCATAACCCCATGTCAGTCTCTCCTCTTTTCCATAGGAAGCAGGACATCAAGAATGGTCTGAACACATTGCACAACACCTCAAAACAAGTCATACTGGATACAGGTCTGAAACAGTGGTCCCAAAAATGAAAATGCCAGAGAAAAAGGAATTTACCTATCTGTCAGGAAGGCGCATATAAGACTTTTAGCCTCCTTAGATATCTCCATGTCGTCAGGGAAGACGAGAGAGTTTTTGTGATTCATGATTTTTCCATATGTTCCAACCAGAGATTCGACATAAAAGGGCGTTTCACCTGGATGGAGTGACAGTGAACAGGCAGTATAGTAAAAATGTTATAATTACGCAATACAACGTTATTGTCGTTGACAAATGCTGAGAATAATGACCGATAGAGATCCATGATATCGGTGGGGTTTGAATCAATGAGCTCGGTCATTAATAAGTGAACCAGGGGTAAGTGATACTTGCAGCAACATCCGCAAAGGACGGTGCGTGGCCGGTGATCAGGTAACTTCGCACCTGCCTAATCCCTTATGGAATCACGACATCAAAGGTAGAGCTCACTCACCAAACAGCATCTCGAAGAGGAACACGCCCACTGACCACCAGTCACATTCACGGCCGTAACACCCATCCCTCTCCTGAGACATGAGCACTTCAGGAGAGATGTAGTCCGGGGTCCCAACTGCAGTATCACAGCGCACCATGCCTGCCTGCAAGAGTCAAGAACGTCTCAAGACAGCCTGGCAGCTTCCAGTGGAGGAACACTATGGAGATCCGCAAAAATCCGCTCTCTCAATAACAAAACTCCCCTCCCCGCTCTGCTCCGGCTTCCACAACAATTTGTCCACAAGGGGGCACCAACACACAGTTTTTCTATGTAGGCAGTAGGGATGTAATGGTACATCGATCTGTAACGATGTACTGATTAAATGGTAAATGATCCAATGCATCGACGTGACCACATAAATATCGATGCGTTTTTATTTTTTCGCCTGTTCAGTATATGATCTGCACTTTTACGCTGTTGGTGGCGTTATGTACCATAACGTCTGCAGGTAAAACACCTGTGAAAAATGTATATGGAGAATTCCTTAATATTAGCACGGTACATTGGACCCTATTTTTACAGACTTTTCGTAAAGTGCATCATGCAGCTCCGTTTCGATATGATCATTAGACTTGATTTCAGTTTTAGTGGATCCACTCTCATCATATCACCCTAATGTTACATTCGGTTTAAATCTGTTAAGCTGTTAGCCAGGAGTTACATTTAGTGTGCCTTTTGCAGACGTAAACCTCTAATCCCCAAACGTCTGCCTCTACCACTAGAATTCGCTTTCTGCGTGTTTGTCATGCTGAATGTATGACATTGGCTATTTGGGTTTGTCTCTAAACAGAATATCCAGGATAGGAAATGCTGGAAACCCATCCGGGCCGGAGTTCATCCGTTCGAGGTGGCACTGTAACCTGAAAGTGTTTGTGAGTGTGGTTTACGTCAGATTAGGAGAGCTGAAATTAACCTTTTGTTGGATGATAACCGGCAACTAAAACAAGAACTAGAAAAAGTTTTTCAAAGATGACAGTGTCAAAGTGAGAGTTTCTTCTCTTGACCTGGCTAAGACTTACCTGTGCTAGGTAGCGTACCTTCAGAGCGTGTGTTTAGTGCATATCGTCCTTTCCCTGAACACAAATTTTTCTTAGAAAAAAACCTCTCAAAGAAGACTACTGACATACTTGTTTCACTGTAGAAGTCAGTCATGTTAATCTTCCTTATTCTACATCTACATCTATCCATGCAATGTTTTTATGTGATTTTATTGCACTTTATTTTACTTGTTATGGACATACTTTTTGTTACATGTTTGTATTTGTTTGGAGAAGACTTGATTCAAAATAAAAATTAGTCACCATGCTAATCTACATCCAATTATTTTTACCTTATTGCACTTCATTTTTTGTTTTATGGGACATACTTGAATACACTTTTGTAATGTGGACTAGATTTTGTTTACAATTCCCAAAAAATGCTAAAATGATAAAATGCTAATTATATTTGCATAATTCATTGTAATGTAAAGGACTGTGTGAAATTTAATCATTTCAATTACGAACCCCAGTATTGAACCGAATCGTATCGTATAGTGGGAATTTCTTAGGTATCGAAAAAAATCTAATCGTTGGCTTCAGGAATCGATATTGTATCGTATCGTGAGGAAAGCTGTGATTTACACCCCTAGTAGGCAGGGCCAGTGCACATAGTGTTCCTTAATAATCCAACTCTAATACTGTTATGTGACTCACATCATCCATTTTCAGACAGGTGCCAAAGTCGGCCAGTTTGAGGTGGCCACTTCGGTCCAGCAACATGTTGTCGGGCTTGATGTCGCGGTGAATGAAGCCCATGGAATGGATGGCATCCAACGCTAGAACCACCTCGGCCATGTAGAACTGGGCCCATGTCTCAGGGATGTCATAGCTGCTGATGAGCGTCACTAGGTTCCCACCCGGCATGTATTCCATCACCATGTAGAGATGGCGGTCATCTTGGAATGCACAGCACAGCTATGGAAAAGAACACAGTGCAGATCAGCAGCATGGTACTCCATCAGCAGCCTGCCAGCAACTTGCCTGTGGCTGACTCAAGCCAAACTCCTGATAACATTTCTATTGGATCTCATTCGTGTGGAACTACAGGATTCCAGGCAGATTTCCTACACACATCCATTTAGATGTCAGCAAGATATGACAGCTGAGGCAGCCTCTTTGATAACGCTGACCTGAACAACCCAGGGACTGTTGGAAAAAGCCATGATTTCACGCTCCTCCCAGAAGAAGGCAGAGTCTGAACGCTTGATCATCTCAAATTTACTCAGCCGCTTCATGGCATAGACCCTCCGAGAGACTTTGTGGCGAACCTGGGCAAAGAAGATGTGAGTCATGAGTTAGGACTAAGCTATAACCCCCTAGGCTGTTCCCAGACCTGTGCAGACTTGTCCCTCTGAGTGTTATGCATCCAGATAATGATGTTTTTTTTTAACCAAGCTAGACACAGCTGTGCTCCATGTGAAGGAGAGGGTTTTTCGGTTGAATTTAGCACAGAGCATTCATATCTCATACGAATCTCTGACTGGGTGTGTAGATTTCAGGGAACTATGTCAGGGAAACACGTAAACAAACAAAAGCACACAATTGTAGAATTCCTAGCACGTAAATTACGAGAAACTGCCAGACGACGGCACGTTCTCACCAGCTGTACTTCTCCAAAGGCTCCCCTTCCAATGACTTTCACACTTTCAAAGTCCTCCAGTTTCATCTGCAGCCCGCGGATGTTGTCCATGACCTTCTTATCTGAACAGTCACCAAAACAAACAAACAAACAAACAAAAATACAAACAGACAAATAAAATTCAAAATAAAAATTAATAAAATAAACTTATTCTTAAGTTATTTATTATTCTTACAAAAAGAAAAAGGAATGAATGGAACAGACAACCTAAAAGAATGACCTCAATGAAGAATACACAGTGACATTCTTTACCAGTCCAGCACAATTCAAAGAGGAATTCCAATCATATGAGGAAGTACTTACACCTATTCAAAAATGCATCCACATTTTTGTTCTTACGTAGGACAGGATAGTCCAAGTCTAACACCAAGGCGTTCATGGAATCCTGCAAAGGCAGAAAGTCAGGTTTAAGTAAATGTGATCATTACATTATTGAAACACAATAAAGTGGATATACAAAGCAAGTCGAAACAGTCTGTGAAAAATTAATGTATTTTAACCTACATTAACTTTATAGTGTGTGACATATGCTATTAAAATTATATTGCAGAAATGTGTCACTTGCGGGACCTCTGAATAAACAGTCTAAGCATTTCATTTTCCTGGATTTGAAGCTCGGGCAAATGCACTTGTGTTTAAGGGTAATGTTACATTAACCACAGCTTGTCCCAAGGTCAGCAAGGCAGGAAACGGGTCACAGGCTCCGACATTCACACATCTGCACCCTTAACCAAAAGCAACGCGACTGAGGTCGCAGTCGAAGCCTGCAGCTCCTCTCAGCTGGTAAGGAACATATAGGAATATAATCCACTCCCTCAGCACCTAAAGTGGAAAAACAGTACTGGGAAAAGTCATCTAAGGTGTACCAGGCCCAGCTCTAGAAAGCGGAGATGCACGATACAGTTAACATGGCAGTATAGGTCAAGGTGCATTAAAAACCAACAGATCGGCATCTGTCCGAGGTGTCAGTTTTGGTCGACAATGCCGGTCTATATTTAGACCTCAGTTAAAGGCACTAGAGCTAAATAAATTGCTAAAATAATGGAGATTGTTGTATTGGATAAAAAGCCATTTTCCATAGTGAATGAGAGGTGGCTTCACCACTTGGAACCTCACTACAACATCACAAGCCAGTGCTACTTTGCTGATATCTCAAATGCTTGATCATATGATAAGGTGACTGCGGCAAACATTCACAAAATCTTAAAAAGTGACATCACCCCACATCAGATTCACTATCGATTTCAGATCAGTGGCTATCTGGTTATCACTATTGGTAATAATAAACAGAAATATAACGGTTACCAGTATCGGCCAAAATTTCCATATTAGCACACCACTACTAGAAAGCCAACATCTCATTTTAACTCTGACTGCCCAGGCACCAAGGGGCTTCTCGCTTAGCCACAGACGAAAAATAAACCTCAGAGAACTTCAGCCTTCACCCAAAGGATTGCAAGACAGTGACTGGACTGGATGTTAAGCCAACACAAAGGTCAGCTGGGTCAGTGCGAAATCTAGCCTCCCAGTAAGGGAACAGCTGAGAAGCTGAGTA
Source organism: Petrocephalus schoutedeni (assembly GCA_026780765.1). NCBI lineage: Eukaryota > Metazoa > Chordata > Actinopteri > Osteoglossiformes > Mormyridae > Petrocephalus > Petrocephalus schoutedeni. The sequence continues at coordinate 16,688,930 of JAODKL010000039.1, forward strand.
TGAGAAGCTCAGCAGGTCAGAGTAATTTCATGATTGCACCCCTGAACAAGGCCCTTAACCCCCAATTGCTCCAGAGACTGGCTGACCCCGTGTTCTCAAAAATCTACATCACTTTGAATAAAAGGATCTGCTAAATAAATAAAGTTTATTGTGAAAACAGTTTTGCCATGCTATGAGCCATGAGTGGACCATGAACCTCTAGGATTTGTATCGAGAGAGCCATTCTGTCTTTGTAAATTGGCAGACATATAAAAATAGCCTAACAGCTGATTGCCAGTATCACCCACTGTCTAAACCGTCTATTAGTGAGGGTTTGATTTCAGGTTACAAAAATGAATTAAAAGAGGATGTGAGCTCTATGCCCCAGCATGTGTGTGACCAATCATGGTTTGTCTACTTTCAGGGAAAAGCATCTACAGCTAAACCAGCGAGCAACTGACACAGTATATATAACTATAAAAGAGATTACAAGAGTGATAACTTGAGCACAATGTGAGGGACATGTACAGCGTCATCAGCTCGACTGAGCTCCAACGTCATACATTCATATCTGCAAATACATTCTGACTCAGCCGTAAAACAGGCCACAGACACAAATATCGCCAGTGGGAACATAAACAGGAAGCTGTTTGTTCATTACATTCAGTGGCATCTACCTCTCTAATGCCTTAAGAGCAAAAAAACAAAATCAAGACAGAGGAGAGGCCCTCAGTTCATTACTTCCTGTACCCATTTTTCTGCAAATTGACCTGACAGTCAAGCATCTTCACAGATAATCACTGAGTGGGTCAACATTCCTTAAGCACAAACAAAGACCCTGTATCTGCCCACCCCTAAGGCAGTCCTGCTCTGTAGAACTTCACGAATAATGGGATTTACTCCTAAGCAGACTTTTTCCCTATGAATTCTGCAGAATGAAAGCATTTTACAAGTGGGAACTGGGCTTATTCCATTAGTTATAGACCTACATTTGAAATAACCAATAACCTGACTGATTCAGAGCTCAAACCAACATGTGTGGCCAGCGTTCATACAGGTTCATTTGCAAATGTCCAACCCACCATATCTATCAAAAGCTGCATTATACTTATTTCATGCCATAACCATTTCATTTGCATATTTTACCATACACTGATGATACTAAGCAACCCTAACCATAAACTGGACAAACTTGGATTAAAGCTTATTCCTGAGGTTCTTATAAGTCATTTCTAAGATAAGAACAACCATAAAAACACATTTTGTAGAGAAATGCTAGACATGGTGTGTTGGTGCTTGAAAGCCTGCAAAATGTTTAGGTGACTGGTCTGCTTTACCTAGTATATACACAACACGCAGTATCCAGCAAGCAGAAGTGTGTATTCGTTTACCACATGGCCATTAAACTTCCTCCATAGCAGCTGGAGCCACACCGTTTCTCAAATTTACAATGAATTCACTTTGAAACTCTTTCTGGACAGTATAGAAGGAAGAGAGCTGGTTTGAGATACTATCAGACAGGACAATGAATGGACGGGAAGTATTTTATGAAAAGAAAAAAAAAAAGCAATGCTAACCTGTGCCCGAAATATGTCATTGTACAATAAAATCCTTTCAGACAATTAAGTATAACAATAAATGTGGGCTATAAGAACAGTTAACTAAATAAGAATCTGCATGCTTGTTATATTATGGAGAAAAATAAACACATGTTTAGGCTAACACTACAAATAAAGATTTACAGTTAAAATAAACTAATTGGTTTCTGACAGGCCTGGAAAGGACACCCCTCAGCTAATGGAGGCAGAGTGTTCAATGGTTAGATGACCAACACTGAAGGCATACTTGTGAGCTATGCGGTCACTGCACAGACATATGGCGTCAGCCACAGTAACACCTGTGCGAGAGGGTTCTGAGGTAACCACGTGAACTCAACCCTCCTCCAAGAATAGAAAACTGTGGTAACCCCAGACTGGCACTGACACACTTACTCATGCTGAAACAGACTTCATCTTTAATATGAAGGCAAAACTGGAGTCTGACCCAGGAAGAACAAGGGTGAAACTTTTCAGTGTTTTTGGGGGTATCTTGGGTACAACTCAGGGTGAGCCAGCTTAATCTGTAACAGTGTCGCCATCGGAACTGGTCCATCTCACTTCCCACTCAAACATACATCTACCTCCATTCTGGTCAATATTTATAACAAACTACTACACACATATTAGTTATATTGAGGATATTAGTACACATTGAAAGCCCATCCACACTCTTACAGTAAAATAAAACACACACACATATTTTATTATATATATATATATATATATATATATATACACACACACACACACACACACATACACACAT
>JAODKL010000039.1:16700017-16726885 GCA_026780765.1 Petrocephalus schoutedeni
GTTCTCCCCAAACGAGCTTGATGGGCCGAATGGCCTCCTCTCGTTTGTAAATTTCTTATGTTCTTATGTTCTTATATATTGCCTGGATGAGGAAACCCACATCAGACAGATGTATCAGGTTCTAAACCACAATGGTATCATGCATCGAGTATATTCTGTCATGTCAGTGATCAGGGATAGAGACACAGAGGGGTGGTGAGTGGCTCAGCAACCAAGCCTCTGTGCCTGTGATCAGAAGATCGTCAGGCCAAACCCCAGCCTTGGCAGAACAGTCACTGGTCTGTGGGCCCCTGAGCAAGGCCCTTAACCCCCCAGCTCCAGGAGTGCTACACACTGGCTGACTCTGTACTGTCATCCTAAAACTTGCTCTCTTAGACTAAGCACTTTGGCTGATGGAGTACCATAGATGTTGCTGTCTTTTGGATCATTTGGACTGACACACACAGCACAAGCACATAGCCCTGTCAATAGAGAGTTGCTATAATATAGATGTGTGTTGACAGGTACCTGGACTTACAGCTGAGCTGCATACTCAGACAAATAAGGCTTGCTGTCATGTGGTCAGCATTAACTCTTGGTTCCTGGTAGATCTTGATGGAGACAATGTTGATGATCCTAGCTGTACAGTGGTGTTGTGGAGGATGAGATGATTGACAGGGATTAGATGATAAAATGATTAGTCTAAGAGAGGTTATCTGTACTGTGATCCTAAAACTTGCTCTCACCTGCATACATGTCTGAGTGTGTCATGGACAGCAAGATGGGATAGGGAAAGAAAAGCAAGCATTTCTATTGTTTTTGTATTGGTAATTCTGATTATAGCACAGTTGCAGTGATCTGTAAAGTGTCCTCTCTTGATCTCAGGCATTCAACGGGTGTTGCATTAAGATATTAACAGGTGTGACCAAACGTTGCTTTGATTCCTTGTGTGGTCATTGTAGTTCCTTGTAGTTTCCTGTGTGGACATTGAATGATGTTTTTAACTCATTCAGGACAAGAGGCTCTGGGCTGGGATTGTCTCTCATTAGATTTTGATATACAAATAAATTTGAGTATTTGAAGTGTTCAAGCATGTGTTTTGGGCTCATGTTAAACATTTAAACGGTCTCTGTAGGTTCACAGATTTGGCTTTATGAAGCCATGGGTTGGAGATAAATATTTGTTTCTAGTGACCTCCTTCCTAGTGATTGCAGACAAACTGAGCTTGGCTTTGGAAAGTTGCAAGCTGAATTTAGAATATCTCCATTCTAGGCCAGAGATGTTTCCAAGAGGGTTTCCACTTGGGTCTCCACAGACTCCAGGGAAGAAAGAAGGGCAAGGTGTCATTTAAACCATGTTGGAATGTACCAGGCAGAAGATGGATGCACCTGAATTGCTTTTTCCTGTGAGTATTTTGTGGTGCTGTTCATATGCAGTGGAGGTGTTGGGTTAACTTCCCGAGTGACACTGAGAGAGCCATAGAGAGGATGCTGATGCAACAGGTTAATGAATACCTAAGTGTGAGCTTCCACCACGCTGAGCAGGACCATTGTCCTCACTGCCCCCAGGGATATGAGTCACCACAGACAGCCTCCGTGTCATTGAGGATATAGTAACAACTTAGGGCCCTCTGGTGGTTCAAATTTGTACTGCATCACCTATAGCATTAACTTCAGTTTGGAAGTGAGAAAACTACTAATAATTTAGATTTTAGATGTCATCCCATCCAGAGTCTCCCTGTGCTTTACATTGCCTGGGATAGACTTATGACCTCCTGTGACTCTTTACTGGACAATGGTTAGTAGTTGAATGGATGGATGCATGCGATCCTTAGCTCTCAAAAGCACTGACTGTGAGATGAAAAACCATTTCTAGTCCTTCCATTTCTTGGGATATTCTTTGACATGTTGGCTTCTTAGGCATTGATTTCAACCTGATGGGTCTGATTCAGTGCAGACGATACAGAGGCTGTGGCAATCTCAGCACTAACTTGTTCTAACTAGTTCTGTTTTTTAATTTGAACCCTTGATAATTCTGTCCAAGGACATTATATACTATCAGTGATGAGGTACAGTACTGCCCTTTGACCAAAACTTTATACTCATAGTTGAGATTATGATGTCTTATAGCCTGCTTTATCAGTCTGGTTATATTTGTGGACAGGTTATTTGAAGAAAGGGAGCAAGGTGAGAAAAAATAAGGCAATTTTCTAATCTCAGTGGATTGGTTCTGGCCCGCTGGACTCTTTTGAGACAACTAAGGATCAGAAAGTCGACTGACAGCCTTATCCTGTTACAGGACTGTAGTAACAAAAAGACCTGTGTCCACAAGAACACAATTCCCACAAGCACCACATGCCCTGCCACCAAGTGATGGATGTAGAAGATTAACACTGCACGTGAATGTGAATCAATGACCCAATGGAATAGGACTAAGGGTCCATGATCAGGCATGAAAAAGACCTCTCCCTCCATTTTTCCACACCTAGGACTTGTCAGACCAGCTATGCTAGCTTTCACTCATTGGTTCAGGCAGAAATTCAGCATGTGACACGACTTTTCTCAACATAATAAAACATTAAAATGTGAAATAGCAGTTAAACTAACAATTGCACAAAGACAGCAGCGACACTAACATGTTTATACTTACTCTTGCTTTTTTAATTTTATTCTGGTGATAAAATAAAGATCCACATTGAACTCGTTGTGTACAACAGGGTGTTTAATCACAAACACACCCACACACATATTGTGTAAGTGGTAGCTGTTGATCAAAACCTGGGAACTGATTCACGGATTTGTGAAACCCAATGTGAGTACAGCAGTACTGAATTGATGTGCCTTTTCTTTGTTTATAATTAATCTGTGCTGGCAGGCCTTGGTATTGTTACATGGTGACCTGTGATCCCCCACAAGCCCTGGCATCACTGCCTAATCCAAACCCTTTGTCTTGGCTTTGTACTCATGTGCCATCCAGATGCCATTCTGTCTCAGTCACTATACCAATTCCTGCAAACCCTCTGCATTCAGCGAAAATGAAACGCATGTCAAGTGGAATGGTGTCCATAGTCCAGACTCATCACTTTTCTGCATTTTGTGACATGCATGCAGATGTTACAGAGCTGTCATGGATTTTACCCCATTAATGCTACATTACAACAATCACTTAGGAAACACCAGCACTGAATCTTCTGTAAGCTTCACTGAGCAGTGATATAGTCCAATATTACTACCACATGAATGTTGAAGCTAGATAAGATGGAAGGTCTCATTCTGTGATGGCAGAAGCCAAGAAAGGGGAAGAATCTGCATGCGAATATCCAGCAGTTTCATATGACTTATCTTCACATGCATGTGATGTTTATAAAAAATTCAGACGCTCATATACACAAAAAAGAAGTTTAATGAAACCTAACTGCAACTGACACCAAAAAAGCCATAGCTTTGGCCCCAAAACATATACATAAGAAAACAAATAGCCATTTATTTATAATTAGCTATTTGCCTCACATAGTGTCATTTTTAATACAAGCATCTGCCAGATAAAGTAAATGTAAATGGAAATTCCTGAACAATACACGTCACGTTTTGCTGTTTTTCCTAAATTGCACGCTAGGATTCACCACAGGGCTGCAACACCTTTGGGCTCCAAGCTGGCTCCATGACAAGGTCATTGGATTAACTACATTTATGTATTTTTTCATGGCATCATAAGATCTCCAATGACCATCTTTGAGTTTTCCTATTTTCATCAAAAGTGTTGAGAATCACTGGACTTTGTTCATACGGTTGTCCTCCTGTAAGGTAAACAAACACATATATCTAAAGTTAATAATACTCGGATGAAGTCTGCACTGAACCTTTTTGATCATCATATGTCAACAGTCGCCAGTGATAAGGTAACGCTTTGGCGGTGATGCAGTACTCGCTTACCAGCAAAACCACCATACAAAACAGGATACTGCCACATGGTGGCGATCATTAGCAAATCTAATACACAAAACAGGATACTGCCACATAGTGGAGCTCATTAACATACACAATACATGCCTGCTTAGCCAGACTCGGAAACAGCTTCTATCCCAGACTTCTTGCCATTCTGGACTCCACCTGCGATCACTAGCTCCTCCCACTACTCCTGGTACACCCCCCCACCCCCCCTTAAAACTGAATGTTGCCGTGACTGACTTATTGTGCACAACTATTACTGCATTTTGTATTGCAACAATGCAATAGTCTTTCATTTACAGTATATATGCCATATCTTATAGACTTAGTTAAAGTTATTTATTCATAATTGAGTACAATGCATAAATATACAGGTGCAAGTTAAATATGAATATGATGGGAGAAACAAAAAAGCAAATTACTGTCACTGAAAATAATTAAATAATTAAGTAAATAATTACTGTAAACTAAATACCAGTCATTAAATAGTCAATAAAAGAATACTCCCTAGCAACAGAGTTAATAAGTGCGGTAGCCTACTTGGTTAAATACGTGCAAAGCGCAAGTGCAAAGTATCGTACGTTATATCGCTACCATGGGCACAGTTCAAAATTCAAAGTTTGATGGCTATTGAATGTGCATCACTATCTCACAGTTGTGAAATCTGAATGCCGAATACAGAATACGTTGAACCATCTGGAAGCAAGGAGCCTCTGTATGCCGTATGTTCATAGTTTATTTATCTTATACCATGTTTGATTGTTGTGTTTATTTATGTAAATATTTATGTATATAAAAGTACATGATTTATTCATATCACATCCCAAATGCACAATGACACATAAAATTCATGATCCTTAAATAATATCCCCAAACCAACATTTCATTAGCCAGTGTCATGATTTGGCTGAAACATGGCTTGTCTTGCTCACAATGAATTGGCCATCAGCACTGACCTTTCACCTCTAACACCAGATCTGGTCTCACGTGGCAATGAATGAGCCCATCTGCAGTGATATTCCAGAAATGGGTGTCCTTCCCAGGCTCTGGGGAGATGCTGAGCCGGCTTCCAGCCATAACCATGCCTCCAGAGGTTTCCAGGCAACAGTTTTCAGCTACCTGCATCATTATGGGGGCAAGGAGGACATTATCCAGGTATATAAGATTCTAACAGGTCTGGATGCTGTCCAAGTAAATAGTTACTTCAATATTATTTCAAATAAGAGAACTCATGGCCATAGCTGGAAATTAGCGGGAATACATTTCGAACTTGAGTTGAGAAAAAACTTCTTTACACAGTGTGTAGTTAGAGTATGGAATAGTCTTCCTGGTAGTGTAGTGCAAGCTAAAACTTTGGGTTCCTTTAAAGCAGAGCTAGACAAGATTGTAACATCTCTGAGCTACTAGTGGAATTCTCCCCAAATGAGCTTGATGGGCTGAATGGACCCCTCTTGTTTGTACATTTCTTATGTTCTTGAGTTCTTATGTTCTTATACAGAGAGATTTGAGAGTCACGTGGCAGCACAGCTTCACCTTGGCCCTCCGGTGTGAATATTATGTACTGGTTCTGACTCTAAAAAACAGTCTTGTTATCAGTGACTGTGTACCTTGCAGAAGAGCAGGCCATACTGATAGGTCCAGATCTGCTCAGCCCCATTTGTCTCCGCTGTCACCTGGACTCGCATCAGTGTGATGTCATCCAGTGATCCGGTGAGTGACATTAACAACCCAGTTTCCTTATTTAGCAGACGAAAGTACACTGGTTTCTGAACAGATAGGAGACACACAGCTGAAGTATACCCATCTTGGAAGAAACGATAAACATACAGTATATAGGTAGAGTTCACCTATCTTTGAAGAAACAATAAACATGCATTGGTGCAGTCAACCTGTCTTTGAAGCGACAATAAACATGCATTGGTGCAGTACACCTGTCTGGGAAGAATCAATAGACCTGCATAGTTGTAGTACAGCTGTCTTTGAAGGGAAAATAAAAATGCAGGGGTGCAGTAAACCTGTCTCTGAAGAGACAGTAAACATGCATAGGTGAGGTATGCCTGTCTGACAAGACAATAAAGCATGCATAATAATAAACCACACATCTTTCGGTAGTAGGAGGAGAAATTACTCAGAGAAGTGTAAATGACTCCTGCTTGTGTTAAACCCTTTGGGTTGGTACCTGGATCAGTGGACGCAATGACCCGATTTGCCTCCAGCTACTGAACTTGTACCAGTCTGCTACCTCCCTAGGCCTCAGAAGAAGCTGACGGCCACGGAAGCTGATTCCTTCATATAAGACCCACCTGAGTAACCAAAAGAGGAGAATGTATTGTAGCGTGGGTGCATGTCACTCTGGCGCTGGCAGCTTTAACAGCCACTCTGAATACTGTATACAGTACTGCCAACATCAAAAACAGATTTAGTCACGTGACCTCCTGACTGATATTGTCTCTTAGTGAGGGAAGTTATGGCCACTTGCTGCTGAGCCAGCTGACAGATTTAAATGGCATGAAAACAGCATTTGGAGCCTAATGCATTGTATGGTACTCACAGTCCCCCACCCACAAGCACGGACCCGACCCAGGTGCCACAGCCATTCATCTGGAGGTTCACAGCTCCAAAATTGAGAACCACCTTCCTGCCCCTGCATCCAGGCTTGGTGAAGAGGGTGATTGAGGGTACAGAAAACTCCTAATGGAGAGAGATAGCAGCCTCAGCACATTCTTACTGTTTACATCAACAGAACCTGAGATTACTTCTAATCTCAATAGCAACAACTCCCTGTATTAACCTGCTGTATTTTAAATTTTTACTGAACGTCATTTAGAATTTGCATTAAACAGCATTTAAATAAAATCAGATTCAATTAAGCTACCTAAAGTACATGGGTTGCTAAACCTTAAATTGTGTGATTGCTCATAGCTGTCCTTTGCTTACTCTCCTGTTAGTTATGTTGGAGAACCGCGGAAATGAAAGTTCTCTGAGTCACAGCAAGAAGTTCCTGGCACAAACAATCATCTCCACGGTAACACTCACAAATGCTACGGTCTGGACGGAGTGAAGGGAGGAGCCAGCTGAGGAACAGCCGATAGCGCTGAGGCTGGGGTAGTCGCCCTCCTCCAGGACGTACATGCGGCCGCTGAAGCCTGGACCTTCGAATCCCAGCCAGCTGAGAAAAACAGAAGCACAGGCCTTGGAGTGGAGTCTCACCACCACACACAGCTCTTGACTTACGTAAAACTGACTCAATCCGGACTTAGACAAAAAATATCCGAGATGCCGATTTTTGGCTTAAGCATTTTCTTCCAATTAGCATGGCATAAGACACATATGGCTACTATCCCCTCCATGGTATCGCTCAGCAAATAATCTGACTTACGTAAGGGTTTGTGGGTCGAGAGCTGCCTGTATAAAGCGTTCAGCTGAGGAGTGGGAACGAGAGTATGCATGAACTCTGCATGGTGTGTGAAATGTCTGCCTGAGTGACTCACCAGCCGGCCAGCACTCTGCAGGACCCCAAAGAGACAGCCCCGGGCAGCTCAGGAACACTCTCCTCCAGAAATCTGATGACACCTTTGAACCCAGGCTCTGAAAACAACTGCAGCTGCAGTCAGTGGAATGAAATAGTAGAAAAGGTTTTAAAAGGTTACTTGCGATGTGAAGGCGCGTGATGTGGCACAAAGGAGAAGAGCAGCAGTGGTACCTACCTTAAACGTAGCAGTTTTACCCACATTATTCTAAAATGGACAAAGAAAAAAAAACATGAGAATTAAATAAGATTGTGATATCATTGAGGATAACAAGAATAACAGCCCCCAGCTTCAAAGGGTCAAAGAGAAACCAGCTGCGATATACTGTCACTTCACTAATTGCAGAAATGTGATCATTTCAAGCTATTTTAACCAGGTACAATAGATCAAGTAATTATTGGGTATATAGTATATGGTCTTCTTATCTTTTCAAGAAGCTCTTTTTGAAAAGTTATTGTAGAGAGATTTGTGTTTTACTGAAGCAGAGGCGTTCTGCAGTTTTTTGATATAAACAAGAGAATGTGCATGCCATTTACCTGAACCACATGCTGTATAGATAAGACCTGTGTGCTCTGGGCTCCCCAGTCATCTGGTTTTCCATAGAGGCCCTTCTCCAGCACATACATGTCTCCTGAGAAACCTGGCTCCTCAAATGCCACCCAGCTTCAGGGATAACAAAGGGGGAGGGAGGTGTCACTGCCTTGTCAGACTTGCCCTGTAGCCAGCCTGGGCCATAAATGTTTCAACTCAGTGACTATCTGGTTCCCACAAGGAACCAAGCAGGGGTGTTTCTACCAGTTTATGGTCTAGATAACAAGTTAACGAAATTAAGTGCTGAGATTATAGAAAGCTATGGGTGCGTTGTTATGTAAGGGAACTTGATGACTAAACAAAGGTAAAATATAAAATGCAAAAGGTGGTCTTAGTGGGCTAAGCCTGCGATCAGAAAGTTGCCGGTGGCTGCCCTTCGCTGCCAAGCTTGCTCTCACCTACATGTGTGTCATGGAGAGCAGGATCGGCTAGGTAAAAAGAGAATTTTCCCATGGGGATCAATAAAGTGTCATTGTAATTTCAATAGAAATCCAGGAATGCCCTGCTTTCATACAGGGGAAAGTTTAACGTCTGAGAAAGGCAATGACTCCCTCTCAGCCTCACTCTAATCTCTGCAGCATGGGACCCTGGGTGTGGCATAGGTCCCATTTCTGGGAAAAGACCTACATATATTTCTGCAGTAGAGAAAAAGGGCGTGTTCAAGCTTGCTCAGGTGGGTGTGGCCACCCCACAAAGCACCAGCTAAAGCTGCATGTGCTTCACAGCGAAAAGGGGAGACTCAGCTTAAGCACGTCCACATTAGACACATTAGACATGCTCTACTGAATGCCAGCAGTGAGCCTCCCTAGACAACAGCTAATTCCACAGAGTCTCGCAAAATGCATGTAATACAATAACAGCAAAACAAAGATGGCCTAACAGAAGAGAAAGGAGCAGAAGGAAGCTGCGAGCGAGGTCTCGAGGACAGCACGGAGCACAGCGCACTCTCGCACTGCAATTAGCACAATGTTCACTTACACGCCCCCAAGCACCTCGATGGACTGTGTCTTCGCTCCATAACCCATTTCCTCGAGGTCAGTGATGGGTTCAAAAAGATTCGCACTGATTCCTTGACCAAAATCGCTCTCGCTGTACAATTTCACATATGGGGACAGGAAGTCCTACGGTAGAAAAAAAAATGTGTTTGATGTTTCCAGTCAGACCCTGGACATGTTGGTTTTTATTGCATTACACAATAAACCCTGTACCTGAAGAGATATACAGCACCCAAATACAAGCAGAATGCTGAATATTCTCAAATTCCAGCACCACATATAGGAATAGTCTGTTTATAACCCCAATTTGCAGAGCAAACCTCTGAAAATGCAAAATGTAACTAGCACACCGGAAATAATCTGAAATAATCATCCAGTGTGTAGCGATAGCAGCACAGTAATGATTTGGGCTGTGTGGCTTAGTGGCTTAGGGCAATATTCCCGTGTCTGGAAGGATATGAGTTAAAGTCTTTGGAAAGCAGAGTGATCATATCAGTGCTGAGCCCTTGAGCAATGACCTTGACGCCAATGGCTCTAGGGATGCTGGCAGATGCAGCTCCACGATCCACACTTAATAATTAACAATTAAATGTAATGCTGAGTTGCTATACTGATTTAGGAACAATTTCAAACAATGCAATTACACGTATTAACAGAGTTTTGGCAAAGGTGTTCTGTGCACAGTGAATGGAATCAAAGCTGTCCCAAGGCATAAATGAACTAAGCGGCCACTTAGGGCCCAGCGGCCACCATCTGATCAGCCTGTCAAATGCAGAAGATGACAAATGACAACCAGGTTAATCGACTTTTGCTTAGGGCCCTGAAAAGGGCTGGGCTGGCCCTGAATGGAATAAAAAGATAGTCAGTTTTGAACTTAATTACCTGTATTGGGCCATGTTAAGATTGGTGTATACTTACAGCTACCACAGGTCGTATTGAAAGGAGCTGCTCTCGATTGCCTCCCCAGTCGTTCCAGTCCAAATACTCTCCCTCTTCCAGGATGTGCTGTCTGCCCTCAAATCCCGGCTCCTCATGACCAACCCAGCTATATAATAAACATGCCAGATCAATGAGGAAAGCCTGGATTAGAGAGCCATTCTGTAGCTGTTGCATATACTCAAACACATTAAAACATCACACAGGACAACCGTCAGAGCTGATAGAGTAATAACTTACAGTCCTCCAAGAATTTTCACTGAGCACGCAGCTTGTATCTGGCTGCTGTTAGTGGCTGAGCTCATTCCATTTTCATTCAGTTTTTCCTCTGCTTTCTGCACAAAACTGAAACTGTTCCCTTTGAGTTCGATGGAAGGCCCTTCAAAGCCTGCCTTCTCATACACCAGGGCCTGAAGGAGCACAAGAGACACCGACTGATCATAAAAAAATAGGCATAAAACCCATTTACCTGAGACTGCAGTGAAAAAATAATGCTGCATTAAAATGATGGTTGCTTATTTGACTAGATCTTATATGTGGACACCATTTTGGCAGAAAGTGTCCTTTGCAATGCTTGCAAATGCTCTCTTACATGACTGCAGCATACTGTAAAGAGTTTTTGTACATCCTTCCAGCTCCCAGTAGGAAGTCATAGTGATTGTAAAGCACAGGCAGTATCTGACACAAAGCAGGGGTAGTCCCTGGACAGGAAGCCAACCCATCACAGGCTACATGCAGGCATGAATTCTTGCACCCACATCACACATTATGGCCAATTTAGCGATGCCAAATTCATTTAACTGCATATCATGAGAAGACCTACAAAACACAGCAGCAACATGGAGACAGAAATCAGTATCTTAATAGTGCATATTATTCAAATTAGGCACATAAAACTTGATTATTCCGGGGCAGATAGTTCAGGTCCAGAAAGTAAAAATCCAGTCCAAGATTTTGTTTCAACCAACCAGCTGAGTACAAAGAGTCACAGTTACATAGTAAGGCAGCACTAAAGGCACTTAAGCGAGAGCCTTTTAGTCTGGTCCCCAGATGGTGGAATGAGTTGCTAAACCACTTCCAGTCATCCGATTCCTTCTCCACCTTCAAGAAACGCCTCAAAAGTACTCTTTGCCTGTGACTCTTTATGCTCAACTGGGTGAGTGAAACAAAATCTTGGTCCGGATTCTTAAGTTCTGGACCTGAACTATCCACCTCTGATTTTCATAGAATGCTAAATCCCACTACAATCTCACACTCAAATGATTTACACCCTGACTGCATTTTATGCCTTTTCTCAATGTTAATCAAGATTTCCACCAACCTTGACTTCATTTGGGTTCTCAACCTTCAGTCCACCCTAGAAGAGGAAATGATATAAAATTCAACACAACAATAAAGGGATTATTCAGGGTACTATAATTTGCTATCGCTTTACATTAACTGCACATTGATAATGCATTCATTAAGCAACCATAGAGCATTCAGTGCATCGTCATTCATAAAACATTCATAAGTAGCATGTGACTATCAACCACCTGATTCTTACTAACCAAAATTTACTGGAAGGCTGTAAGTAAACCTATTTATCACATGTTCATGAACACTAATGCTTAAAAAAACACAGCCTCTGAACTTTTTTGCCAGAAAACATTTCATAACCAGGAAAGTGGTCTGACTGGAAAAACAGCCTTTTCGTGGAGTGAGGTTTGGGAAAAATGTGGTAACTTCATTATAGTGGCTAAAAACTCTACTGATAATTCATATACTTTCGAAAACATATTAAAATAAACAGTCAACTGAAAGCCTGAACAAGAGGGTGCATGAAAGGCCGAACCTAAGTCACTTAAGTGAGGAATACATCTTCTAGCCTGACACAACTCCATGTTCCCTGAAAGCTCTTAATGTTGCATGCATCTTATTTTACTTCTTATTAAGTTCTTATTTTGTTTTGGAAGACACTGTGTGGCTCCTGCTCCTATACTGCTTATTCTTGTATATAGGTATTCACTAGAAGCTCAGCCTAGCTGCACTTATGCCCAGTCGACTTCTCCACAGTCGTAATTTTGTATTGTGCTACTTGCCTCATTAGTATGTCACTTTGGTCAAAAGCGTCTGCTTAATAAAATCCGTGTAACTGTAAACCCTGCGAGTGTACAGCAGCTTGAAAAGTGAACGCACCATTCGGAGGGGTCGCATGGAGCCAACACAAGGTGCCGGGAAGCCCCAGGACTGGGAATTGGGGTATTCGCCTGGCTCCAGCACGGCCAGGTGGCCAGCATATGCTGGCTCACTGTAGACCAGCCAGCTGGAAAGAGAGTTAGGCTCTGTAAGTGGCCAACATGTATCACCTGTGTCACCCAGAAACAACACGTGTCCCAAACTGATGTATTTTTCTTTGCTTTTTTGAATTCTGCCCCTACTAGGAACATGGCTGCCAGACCATCACAAGTGACATACACAGGCATAGACACACACATGCACTCACACACACAGAGGAGGTGGGATAGGTAGTCCAGAGCCACCATCCCATATCACATTTCTGACAGTCTGTTCTAAAATAACATACTTTTATCCTTTTAGTGCATTACAGTAATTGTGTTACTTCCTACAGAGTTCTGTACAAGTGTCTTTCAGGTGAATCCATGTCATTCACTTCCACACTACCTGCTGCACTGAACGCTGCTTAATCTGGGTGCTATTGTCCACTAAATTAAAATCCTTAATCACAACACAGGTTTGGCTCAATAAAACAATAACAAAAACATTATGCAACATGTGACTAAGTGAGCTGACATTCCAGGGAGGGGCAGAACACAACAATACAACCCGAGGGAAGCCAATCAGGCTGTGAGATGTAGCTGTGAGTCACCCTCACCTCTTGCATAGTCATTCTCCGAATCACATCAACAACAGTCCTGCACTGTCATGCCACACAACAGGGACTAACATAATACATGAGGGCTCGCCTATTTTAAAATGCGTTCCCGAGTAAAAAAAAAAAAAATACTAGCAACAAAAACATTGAAGCTGAACTGAAGCCTAATTTGCCACCTGAAGATTAGAAAACAGAAACATGCACTGCTGACAAACATGGTTCATAAAGATGTCTCTGGCAGGAATAGGTCCAATACGGTCCAGTAAGGTACAGACTTACATGCCAGAATGGACTATTATGGATGCCGTGCTTGGCTGAACCCTGACATCGCAGATATCAGGGGCGTTGTCAAAATAGGACGACAGCCTCC
Source organism: Petrocephalus schoutedeni (assembly GCA_026780765.1). Lineage (NCBI taxonomy): Eukaryota > Metazoa > Chordata > Actinopteri > Osteoglossiformes > Mormyridae > Petrocephalus > Petrocephalus schoutedeni. The sequence continues at coordinate 16,713,241 of JAODKL010000039.1, forward strand.
CCAAACCTGCAGGCTCTGTGAACAGGTCAATGTGTGCTGGCCTGTAGTCCTAATGAGCCAAAAAAACACATTAAAACACTGCTGGCCTTCAGCTGATACAGAGTAGCAAACGAGTGATGGAATAGTCATGTGGAAAAGCCTCATATGATAACACAGAGATTGGACAGGTAGTACGAATCAAGTCAAGTCAAGTCATGTTCTTTATTGACGCATATATTTTGATGACACTGAAAATCAAAAGTGGATTGATAGCAAATGTGATGCAAGAAAACATCAAGCAAGGTCAAACGCAATGTCTGACATGGACAGGAAAGTTATAACAATGCATTATGTACTAACACTGCATTATGTAATAACAAAAAGTAACACATTTTCACTTCATTATATAATAGCACCTGTTTTTTGTAATAATCTGTCACATTTTGTAGTAGATAGCTTGAAAACAATTTGTAAAAAATTTCCCTGCATTTTGTAATAAATTATTACATATTGTGGTGGTTATTTTAAAATGCGGGAGTTGTACTATTTGATAATAAAAATGTAACATGTGTAAAATGTGCATTATGTAATAATCAACCAAAATGGATGTCTTCATTGACCCTTTGTCGAGTTGTTACATAATGCGGTGTTACGTATTGCAAATGGGTTGTTACAAAGGGTCTGATTACAAATGGCAGGGGGAAAGAAAAAAATGTAAATGTCACTTGCAAAGGATTAATCTCAGAATAGGGATGGGGAGAGAGAAACGTGAGAGAGGTCTGGGCATAAGAGGTCGGAGCTCACCCTGATAGCCAGTCGGATTGAACCAATGACCGGGGGGACTGGATTCGAGTGCAGACGTGATCCATGGGATGCCCCTTCTTCTGCCCACAGGTGGAGCAACTCAATAGGCCCCTCCTCCAGGGCGACCGAGCGCCCCTCAAAGCCAGGCTTCTCATACAACATCCAGCTACAAAAAAGGGACCCTGATATTTCCAGCAACAAAGAAGCCAGCACTGAACCTTAAAAAGTCACCAAAAATTTTAAATTATACCGATTGACTGAAAGGTGCTTAGGAGGGTATACTGAACTTTGTGAGAGAAATGTGTAAAATTAATGTTCAGAGTATCTGGCTGGTAACAATCCCTCTGACTCACCATCCTCTGACCACTCTGACAGAAATGACTGTTGACAGATTCAGTGATGTAGCATCCACCATGTCTCTAAAGATCTCAGACGATTTACCAGTGAAATGGGCTTTCTCATAAATGACAATCTGTGGAGACAGAAAAAGTAAACATCTGCAGCTTTAACATCACTAGGTACATTCACAGCTATCCTAAAGCAAGCCACAAGCTCTGTGATGTCTAAACTAAAGCTCTGGACCTGTTCCCTCACTATATGCTGGATTACAATGGTAGACCTACAGCATGTGAACAACACATGTGCTCTGTTAACAGACACATAGTATGATCCAAAAAAAGACCTGCATTAATTTCCACCATCTTACCACGTCCACAAAAAGACCTGTGCACATTACCACTACCTTACCAATGTCTACAAAAAGACCTGTGTACATTACCACCACCTTACCACGTCCGCAAAAAGACCTGTGCACAATAAAACCACCCTACAACATCCACAGAAAGACCTGTGCACATTACCACTACCTTACCAATGTCTACAAAAAGACCTGTGCACATTACCACCACCTTACCATGTCCGCAAAAAGACCTGTGCACATTACCACCACCTTACCACGTCCGCAAAAAGACCTGTGCACAATACAACCACCTTACAACATCCACAGAAAGACCTGTGCACATTACCACTACCTTACCATGTCTACAAAAAGACCTGTGCACATTAAAACCACCTTACAACATCCTGAAAAAGACCTGTGCACATTACCACCACCATGTCCACAAAAAGACGTTCATATTACCACTACATTACTACATCCACAAAAAGTCCTGTGCACATTGCCACTACATTACCACATCCACAAAAAGCTTGCATAAAGGGTAAGAAACTAAACTTGTCCACCCCCCTGGAGCGAGCAATTTAGATATAGGGAGAGCAAAAAAAAATAAATGAACACTAGCCCGCTGACTGGTAAAAAAAATACTTATCAGACTTCTTTGTTTTGTTTTTTTACAGAACTAGCCCAAATGCCTCTTAAGACCTGGGACGCCTTAAGGGGGAGATGGGGGGAGGTAGGATGATTACAAGGGCCCCTGGCTGACACAAAAATTTGGAAACATAATGGTATTGGTCTTGGTTGGGGCCCAATATGATATGCTTTCGTGGGGCCCAAAAACTCGAGAACACCCATGCTTAAGACCCCTGCCTGCATAGATTACCACCTTACAAAAAGTGCACTTTTGCCACCATCCAAAGCTCAGATATTCATTCTGTATTTTAAAAATCCATGTCACCTACCTTTCCGGGACGTTTGTGAAATCTGTTTACAACGGTCATCTGTAATAGAAACAGTGAGTTTTAATAGCAAACTGCTAAAAGCGAAACATGGTGAGGTATTGTTCTGTGAAAACAATATCATAATAAATGTATAGTTAAGCAACTATAACAAAATGAGTCTTTAGATTATAAAACTAAATTATATTGTAAATTCATTATATATTCTTAGGTTAAAGAGCTGAACATTCTTGTGGCTTTTTCTGTTTATAAAGCAGATATGGACATTTGACTTTTGTAAAGAACATAGTATATACCAATATGCCAACCAGAATAATACACATGAATTTAAATAATTAATAATTTAAACAGGTATGAAAACAAATAACACTGATTCAAAACAATCTAGCCACATAAAGCCTATGTAAAATCATCAATGTCTCACAGAAGCATGGTCTTCAGGAAGATTACATGCAGAGCCAGGACTACGGTGGAGTTCTGGGAGTAAGTCAGACGTGGATTTCAGCACCCGGAGGCCAGCAGCGACGTTTGGGTTCTCTCCATTGAGAACAAGAGGATCAACACCTATACTAAGCTAATCCATATAGAGAGGAGCAAATTTGGTATTCATACTAAAAGTAACAAATTGCTTCTAAAAACAAGTGCAATCTGTACCACAGACATTTATTTTCATATTCAGACAGCCCTTAACTTACAACTTAAAACTGGCGTAGGTATATTAAGTAAGGAAATTTAATCTTTTACTTAACATGTGTACTTTAGTACAAATTACTAGTATATTTTTGACTTGACTTGCTATAAGATGTTTGGAATGGTCTAGGATTCAGTTTACATAAAATGTGGCTTACGTGAGGGATTGTGAAACGGATTCCTAACGTCAGTGGAGACCAGCCTGTATACCATATACTTATGGTTATATTTGGCTTCACACTCTTTCATACATTTCAACAAGCTAATTTGGAATAGTTGTGAATCATGATCATAAATTAACTAAAACTGTAACTTTATCTGAATTTCATAAGCACATATGCTTGAATATAATACATAACCTGTGAATGTGTTATGAAGGTGTCAAGTAGCGTCTATTATAAAAATTGTTACCAACTTTACAACACAGAAGCAAAACCAATGTGCAAACCTCTTCCAGACCGTTTTCCTCTACCTTGTTCTCAAGTGGAACATACTTTGAAGGTTGCTCTAGAGGTTGGTGAGCTATCAGTGAAGGAGGCGGAGATGCTGAGAGGCACTGGACCACCTCTGTCCCTGCAGTAGGCAAAGTGGGCTGAATAGTTGTACTTGGCAGCAGAGTTAGCGCTACCAAAGTCTGTGTTGCCGAGATCAGTGGATCTGAAATCACGCCAGTCGAAACTGGGCTGCTCAGGGCAGAGTCCGTTTTACCTGTGGGTCTCTTTGTCCCGGGGGAGGAGTTCAGGAGGCTACAGAGAATGGAGCTACTTCTCAGACGTGAGGACATTTTCACAGGCTCTTGTTTCATCTCCTTTTCTTGCTCCTGGTGCTCTTCTTCCTGATCATTCCGAAGTGACTGGAAAAGCGTGCTGGTACTATCAGTGCTGTGTCGCTTAACAAACTCGCTGGGACACAGGTCTGTCTTGCCTTTGTTCTTCCCCATTCCAAACTCAAAATCCTTAGGATTAAAAGGTTTCTCAAAACATTCCTCTTTAATCACAGGGAGTGTGAAAGGAAACAAGGGCGCCTTAGGCTGACCGTGCTTCTTTAGGGGAAGAGAGAATGGGGAGCCCAACTTCTTAATGCTTTCTATAAAACCCTTTTCTATAAAAGTGTCCAAAACATTGTCCTCACTGACAGAAGAGCTTAATGTTCTGCTGTTGCCCTTCTGTGTCTTCTTGGTGAACTTCTGTTCCACATCCAACCAGCTGGATAGGGTGACATGCTTGTCAGTGGAGACAGGCCACTTGTTCATCTGGAACTGCTGGAGAGTTGCTGACCTATTACTGACAGCACCAGCCACCTCTTTACCCATAGAGAGGTCCGTGAGACAGGAGGTTCTCTCCTTGACTACTGACTGAGAGTCAGACAGACTTTCTCCATTTACAGTTGGAGTAACAGGATTAATTTCAGGCTCAATGACTGACCCATATTTTACTGACAGTTCTGATTTGTTTTTACTGCAGATAGCTGGCACAGATGGGGCTGTTTCCTTCTGATTATATTCTGAATCCAGCTCTTGGGCATCCTCACTTCCTTTGTCTGGCTCATTCTGCAACTGTGGCCCTCTTGCCTCGCACACCATGCTGACTTTGCTAGAGTCTTTCACAGACACATCCTCTATCTGTGCATTATAAAGCTGCTCAGGCCCACTGAAGTCAGTGACTTCGCTTTCAAAGATTTTGTCATCAGGTACAGACACCTTATGAGGAGGGTGACTGCTATTAATTATGACATGTTTCATTGGATGTTTCAATTCCATGTCAGTGTGATTAGTTTGGTCAGTATAATGCTCTATGCCTAGTATTTTTTTGTCCAAATAACTGCTGTCAGTTTGTAGCTTGGTTGCTGCGGGTTTCGAATGCTCAGTAACATGCTTTATCAGCTCACCACCTGCCTGTGAGCCCATTGCAGTGTTTGCCTCCTGTAAGGATTCTTCACTGTACTTTGTAATTTCATGTGTTGTATTTGAAGGGACTCTTGTGTCATCTTCCTGCATCCCATCTACAGCTTTGTGAAGTTCTTGAAGGTTTTGTGAAGGTTCCTGCTGTGATTCTATCCGTTCCTCTTTCAGTGATTGGCACATTGGAAGAGCCTTATCCTTCAGGCTCAGCTTTGGCATCTCCAATTTTGGAATCAGAGTATACTTGGGGTCATAATTCTTTTTAGTCTTAATATTTGGCCTATTAGCCACTGGCTCTCTTTCTTCTCCACTTCTTTCTCCATGAATAGCTGAAGGCTTATTCTCTTCTGATTGAGAAGCGTTATTATTCTGATTATCTGTGAGCTTTGAGGATTCCTCAGCATCACAAGTTAATTCTGATACCTCTGGAGCTGTGTAGACATGGTTAGGGGAGCCTGTCTCAACAGCCACATTCTGGTGTTGTAGATATGCAGTAATTGTTCGATCCACATCAGTGGGATCAACTGCACCTTTTACAAGTGTGCTCTGTTCTTGCAAATTAGTATGAAGTTGTTGATCATTTTGAGTCTCCTGACCTGTTTGTTCCAGCATCTTTCCAGTGGGTTTAGATGGTAAAAAGGCTGGTGGCCGATCATCAGGTGGCTGGGTGCCAGCTGTGCTGTGGCTGGTGTCCTTTTCTGAAGTTTTTACATCCATTAAAAATTGATTTTCAGACTTCTCCTTTGAAATTCCCTCAATAGCTTTTTCATCTATTCTGCTACAATTTACTTGAGGCTTGGTTGCCTTTGATGTTGACTGATCAGTAAGTGGTTTTGTATGAGTGAAATCGTTTGTGTCCTCCAACAGTATTCTCTCCACAGACTCTTCATCCTGTGTTGCCTTTTTAAGAGGTGCAGGTGATTCGCTCGTAGTTACTTCACTTCCTCTTTTCTCTTTAAGGCCATTTGCATCAGAGTCTGGGGGTCTGCTGTCAGTTTCCTCCTTGACTGTGGTGCTTCCTGATGGTGTTTCTGATTGCTCATCTTTTGGTATTAAGGCATTATTATCACACTGATGCTTTTTACTGCCCTTGTTAAGAGAATTCGCGGATCCACTACCAGTTGGTGTTGTGAAGGTCTTCTTAGTTAGAAATTTCGTGCTTTTGCCATTTCCACAGACTTTCTCCGGGTTAAGTTTACAACTTGAGTTTGCAGAGTTAGTTCCTTCTTTACTCTCCCCTTTAATCAGTTTGCTACGTTCCACATTAGCTGACACTTTTTGAGTTTTCATAGCAGCTCCTGACTGTTGTCCACCCGTCATCTTAGATTTGTTATCTTGACACAAAGGAGCAGGGTCTCCACTGCTTGATTTTAAGTGTGACATAAAGGAATCTTTCTGGGCATGTTTATTGTATGGACTGTGACGCATCACGGCATTACTCCTGTTTTCGCTCCGCCATGTTTCTGCAAAATCCCTTGCCCGTTCCTTCACACTCTTAATGTTTAGTTTTGTAAGACACTTTGGATCTCTGGTTCGGTCCAAGCGTTCTGGCACTACCACTGATGTATTGCAAGTGTCCAGGGCAGGAGTCCTATGCACAACCTCCTCACCGTTCTTTGAGTGAGGCTTGCATGCAGTCCTCACTGACAGTTTCCCCATCGGTCTGGGCAAATAATCCTTACTTTGCGTGCCACAGCTGGCCTTGGCGGCTTGACTTGTAGCCCGTCTCTCAAACAAAGTGATTTTTTCGGTAATCCTGTTTGTATGCTTTATGTTCGAGTTCATGTTTTTCAGATCGGGAAGCCTGAATGAAAGAGGTCATGTTTTCATATTTCATAATGATTTTTTCTAAACATTTCTAAATATTCATAAAAATGACAGTTAATGTCTTTAAAATAAGTTTCTTATCAGTTATGCTGTTTTACTATTTATTTATTTTTATACTTTTTAATATTATTTACACTTTAAATATTATATTATGATAATGCATAATGTTACACTTTTTTTGTTTGTGATTTAATAAGCATGAACTAGACTAATCTTTGCTTGACAAGCAATGACAGGTAGAGTCACCCATCCATGTTGCAACCACTTATTCAGTACAGAGTCATGAAGGCAAACAATCATGAAAAGACTGATAAAAATGACAACTGACTTACGGTTGCGGCTCGGACTTCTTTGCTGTATCTATTCGGCCTTTGTGTTGTTTACTCATCACCACATGCGCGTCTCTCTCTGGGCTCAGTGCTGAGCTCACGGCAACCTTCTTAGCTAGGAACTTCTCACCAGTCGATACCCTGGTGTTCCGGTGTTTGGTCACTGCACTCTCTGCCTGCCTTTCCAGCGGATCTGGGCCCTCTGAAACAGGACTTTCAGAGACAGAGGAGCGAGGTGACTCCCCATCTGAAAGACTCGCAAAAACGGGCATAGCAAACACAGGTGACTCCAAGTCAGCCTTCACACTGGCTTGACCCAGTTTGGCTGTAGGGGATTTTGGTGGACTCCTTTGAGAAGGGCTGACTGCGTCCCCATGAGAAGTCTTCTGTGGCCTCCTCCCCCATGAATTCCTTCTTCCCTTAGTTTTCCTCTGTGTCTCCTGTGTGGTAATGGTCAGCGGGGTTTTTCCCAGCTGGGATGACTGAAGAGGCTCCAGCGTTGAGAGATATCTGGGAAATGACTCTGAAAGGTGGGGTGTGTGTCTGCCGAGTAGAGCCAGATATCACCGTGGGAATAAAAAGCGTTCAGGTGAGTTGCATCACCGGGCTCAAAAACCTGCTCCTCTCTCAAGAGACCTATCCCTTTGCTCACACTCTCAGTACCAGAGGTCGTTAAGGGCTCGGCTTCCTCTTTTTTTCGTGTTCAGGATTGTAAAGCGTCTGACATAAAAACGGGGGAGTGGTCCACACTGCTCCTGTGCTTTAAAGGTCCAGCTATGTTCCAGCACGGCTATGGTACCTGACAGATACGAGGACAGGTTTGTTAGCCAAATGCATACTTACTTATTTAGGCCACTGCAAAAACAGAGAGCAAAGGTCCACAATGTTTGTAATTTAAAAAATGCAAAAACATTTACTATAAACAATGTCAAAATGAGTGGCATGTTTCATTATGTCACAAATATCAAGGCAGAGCAGTGTTATCATTTCAAAAACTCTTGTCACTCTATGCATATGTCTGTGTTGCATGCATGTATGTGTGTGTGTTTTTACATGCCACTCTCAATTTGCGTTTACTAAGTTTTAGTTTAAGGCACATTTTTTAATCCAGCTCTGTTATAAAAACCACACATAAGTACCTATCGACCAACAGAGTTATTTACCTTTTTCCACACGTAACTTAGTTTTCCAGGTAACGAGGGATTGCCGCCTACGTTAGTACGTCTCTGTCCGGCGTACGACGGCAGCCAGAAGCACACTGGACTATAATTTGAACCTTCGTAAATAAATAATTAGTATTGAAAGGCGTATCCACAAAGACTGACCTGCTGGATTACAAAACTCCGCCATCTGATTCCAATCCGAGAGTCTCGGCAAGTGCTTCACTTCTTGATTACAGTAAACAAAGCGAAAAAAAAATACGTGGGAGTGGCGCGGAAATTTTAGGTCAGATTTTAAACTCAATGTATTCAGTTATAGAATGAATATAATTTCTAATTTTCAAATGAATGTGTTATTGTCTGCCTTTCGGAATCCGCGCGTCCTTCATAAGGCAAGCGGGTACAGAAAATGGATTGATGCGTGAATAATAAATAAATAACATGATATGACAACGTAAAACGAACTACCAAAGCACGCGGGTAATTAAGGCGTATCGAATTTATGGCCGTTTGTGGTCATGTTTTAATGCGCCCAGTAACTTTTCTGAAAAAAATATGAGAAGAGAGTAAATGTTATACAATGGGGACACCTTGAAATTCCAGAACATAGCAAATTAAACCTCGGTGTTTCCGCCCATTTATTTGTAGGACGTCGTCAAAACACATTCATAAACAGACCAGACAAGGTCCTCAATCAAAATCTGACAAACATTACACCTTGTTAATGTTTTAAATATGTCGAGGGTTTCCTAAAATAAAAAGTTTAAAAAATGCTCAGGTGAGTCACTTGAACTATATATTGCGAAACATAATGTCAACGCTGTAATGTACATTGGCTACCTGTTAGGATAAAGAAACAAACTTTTGGTAACATTGTATGTGATCTGTTTGTTGAACAAAGAATATCTTACATGGGTTGAGTGATACGTGCATGCTTTTATTGTTATTTATACAATATTTGTATTATAGCATCTGTGTGAATGGGGCTATTGTAATTTCCTGTTGGTGTTGCTGTTCTTGAGGATCTCCCTAGGGGGCAGTCTGATTGTTGGGGGCATTGACTCTCAACCTGGGTTTTGGCGCTTCTGAGGGAGGCTATTTAAGGGGGCTGTTTCACGGGCTTTCTCTCGGCGTGTTGTCCATTTTGGGCGAGGAAGTGTAAAACAGCAACCATCATTAATTTAAAGAAAACGTCCAATGTATTCAGTAGCGAACGCTACAGTACCATACTGTATGTGACAAAATTAAAGCATTTTAAAAACAAATACGAACAGTATTTAATATTCAACAGGTAAAAACAAGCTAAATCATACTTGCAAATGAAAATAATTTGGCAGTTTGTACCAAGCGAATCACTCAGCTGTCGTTTACACATGATTACAGTAAATTTACACTGAAGACTCTTTCACCAGCATTTAAACACTGCCTCACTTGTGATTAAAAACATCCTTAAATTCTTAAACATAATTCGACTGTGTAAATAGATAGGATCTGTCTACTTTTGGCTATAAAAGCAAATGTGATTTGAACAGTATTGATTTTTTACCTTTAGACATTAAAAACACCTTAATAATGTAAAAAGCTTTTGGGCATGTCTGATATGTATTAGACTTTTGCCTTTCAGGATTAAAAGATGCTTTACTCAAATGATTGTTCTTTCTTTTTTTAGTGGTATATTTTCCTGAAGTCCTGAAGCAGGAACAGCTTATTTCCATCGCGGTGCTAGGATAATCATGTACCATAGCATAAGCAGGACCATAGCATTATGCTGTGCTGTATCAATGACAGCACCGACTCCCGAGGCTGATTTCCAGGTAGAACAGGTTCAACACTCAAGAGTGGGGGGGGGGGGGGGCAAGTCAAAACATTTCACATTTCACAGGACACAGGGGTCAGTCCTGTGATAGAGCTGGCTTTCTTACTGAGTTTGGTCAGGCGTTAGGCATTGCCTGGACTGATCCCACTTCCCCAGCAGACCACAGTGTACAAAAGTATGTTATCCACTATGGACATCCACAGGAGCTTGCTACATTTGCAGTTATTTTTAATTAGCAGATGCCTTTGTCCAAAGCGATATACAAGTGAGAAAAGTAGCACATTACTACCATACAGCTGTTGGGGAGGGTGCTAGGCATAACTGCAGCTAGGGTGAGCTTCCAGTGAATGCCCAGGTACAAGTGTGAGTAGGATGGGAGCAGGAGCTACACAACACCTTCCAATAGTGTGAGAACCTATTCAGGAAAATCAATGACCACATGTGCTACATTAAGAACATTCAGGGACCATCCATTGCTACGCACATCAAGAGATCAGAGCCACCTTAGAAATTAGTCTGTTCTGGCCTTTTATGTCTCATGAAAATCCTTTATAGTTTTCTCTTTCCTGTTTACCCATTGAATATAGTTAACACAAATAAATCCCCTTTCCATTTATCTTTCATAAGTAAGCAGTGCCTGTCACCCTCTAAATTCACCCTTAGTTGTAAGCCAGTTGTGGTTTCAGGAGTGACATAATTCTGGCGTGGAAGCAATTTATGAAGATGCTGCGCCCCCTCTGGTCATTCTGTTGCATTACACTAGGGCTAACCTTAACCCTAACTGGAATTTCCATCAAGCCATGTGCTGTGACTCCTCTTAATAATATCCTGGGTAACCTGTGAGATGAGGCACCTCCTTCTGGAAACAACGGCAACATCAACACAACCCTCAGCAACCTTCAGCATCTTATCATGGAAGGTCTCCCACATCACATTAGAATCAGCAGTCACAATCAAGTCACAGGTCCTGTGTGCAGTTTGATTAGAGACAGCCTGATCTTGAAGTCTGGCCAGGTCCAGCCTCATTCACCTAGTAGGTGGTAGCCTGCTGGACCTAAGCTGAATCAAGACAAGCCTGTGGTCAGAATTAACAAACTGGGCTCTTCTGTAGATCCTGCAGTTCTGTAGGAGCATTTGCCCATGTGAATGTGACCAGTCATCTTCACTGCACCACCAGTACAAGAGTGCCACATCCAATGAGGCGGCTCAGGGTACTGGAATCGGGATCCACGACCCACAGACTCTGAGAAACAGGGAGCTACTTCCACCTTGGTCACCTGACCCTTGGGGACTGATAGTCAGCACTGTCAGTGCCAGTCGTCACAGTGAAGTTACCCATGGCCAGAGGAGTTTCATCTAATGTGCACCCATCGACCACTGAGATACAGAGACAAGAGGCAATATACTCAGACAGTACCTTAATCTGAGACTCATAATAATAGGAGTGACATCGGACATGACTGGGAGGAGCCAATCTGCTACAGGAACAGCTGCTCCATGAGGTGTGCCCACATCTGATCACTCCCTAGTCCCCCTACCTCAGAGAGTACTGCCACTGAAATGTGGAGTTTACAAAGTTCCCCCAACAGCAGAGGAAGACAGTCATTACACTGAAGACACAAGACGTTCCAGGCGCTGACTTGGATGGGCTGCTTTAAATTAAGAGCCGAGTGCTGCCATACAGCAGGTGACAGCTCAGCAGCACGCCAGTTCTGATCCCCGACATTCCTGACCCCATTGGCTCTACAGCAGTTTCGACCCCTCTGGGGAGGAGGCACCCGAGGGCTTTCCCATGGAGAGCAGAAAATAGTCCTGTCTGCTGCCTTGGAGCTGTTGTGAAATGTTTTAATCGTGACTGGAGTGTCAGTCCTGCCATCAACCCCCATTTTTTTCCCTGCAAGTTGGAGGACTACTTGTCACATCAGATGTGGTTTAATGTCTTACCCAACACAAAGATTAAAATTACCAAATGAAGGTCAATCTGTAATTTAGTAAGAAATTAAATACTGACATTAGCGAATATCCTGATCACAGCAAAGTGTTAACTTTAGGTCTGGAACAGGCACAGACTAGCCATCGGGAGCGGGGAATGTTCCTGGTGAGGCAGTTTCGTTAGGTTCGGTCTTTCTTTTTCAACCCCAGGACAGTCTAGTTTATTCTGCCATAATTCCCAGGCTGCTTTTTGTTACCGGTCTGATTTTTCCTCTATAAAGCTTCTCTAGCAGTTTTCCCTACATTGACTAAGCTGTGTTTCAGCAAAGATAAGTCACATGCAGCAGCAAGTGTTTCCCAGCTGTGAATAATTAGGTTGTGTGTGGACACAAATCTGTTTCTTTCCATTAAAGATCACTGGGTCGTGATCAATAATTGTTTTAAGACTGATCAAAGTTACAGCATGTGAAATGAGAGGTGGGGTTGTTACAGTGTGCTGATAGGCCTAATGCATAGAATAGGCCCTTTGCAAATATGATGATTAGTCGAAAAGCCACACAGGAAGCTCCAGACAAGGAGTTGCTTTCAAATTCCTCTGAGCCGTATAAAATAAGAGTGTGAAGTATGACACAAAGATTGAAAGATTTATTGTAAATTATTTTCAAGGAAACATAGCAGTAGTAGAGGTGGATGGGCACAGCACAAGAGTCCACACAAAACAGCAGGGCTGGGTCTGATTCAGGCGACCTAAACTGAAACGGAACTGAAGGCCTGAAGGTGCCCTTGATAACCATGGCCATATGCACCCCCCTGCCCCTCACAGGTAGGTACCAACATCAGGATTTGACCACATTTCCTCCAAATGCAAACATGTGCCATTCACATGGTACGGTGATAGCTGTTGGATGACAGGGAATTAGTGTCCAGGAGTACCGGCTGATCGCACAGCAACAGGTCATCACCACCGAGAGCTGAGCTGTACTCCGAGTTCACAAAGTTGGGGATGTTGCAGTGTGTCAGGAAGCTTGTGTCCCGCTCCACCTTGCTCTTCACCTGGGCCTGCTGTAAGCCACTGCAGGCACATTGTTTTGCTTCCCTCCACTGGCCATGGGCCTCACCCAGCCTGCCTGTCTCCTCCTCATGAATGAAACAGTGGATGAGGGAGTGAGATTCATCCAGCAGAGGCTGGGAGCAAGCCTTTATGTCTGAGGCCTGCGGATGTCTGAAGTCCACCATGCAGCTGGATGGACGGCAATGCTTATCAAATGGATCCTGGTTCCTGCAGTAGAAACAAGAAAATAGCTGAGGGGCCATGAAAAGAGGAGAAAAGATCAAGGTGAATGAATAAAGGTAAAGCGGGGAATCAATTTTCAGGCTACTACATGTTGTAAAAAGCAGCCACATCATTAACCCCAACTGTTCCACGGACTGGCTGACATTGCTTTCTCAGTTCTAATTTACTGTAATTTAAATGTAATGCAAGGCAACCTAGTCTTCAAGAGTTATCTTTCTAATCTCCACTGGGTGGCGCTTAGTGACCATAAAATGAACAATTCCCACACGCACATAAATA
>JAODKL010000039.1:16752206-16775566 GCA_026780765.1 Petrocephalus schoutedeni
CACGAAGGATTAAGGCAGTTCTGAAGGCAAAAGGGGGTCCAACCCGGTACTAGCAAGGTGTACCTAATAAAGTGGCCAGTGGGTGTAGTTTCACTGACTGAATGCCAGGCGTGCCACTGAATTTGAAGTCAAATGCAATAGTTTCACAGCACATGTTATTATCCCTACCAGTAGAGAGTTACAGTAATCTAGTTGCAATGTAAGTACCTGCAGAAGTTGAGCTGCACATTTGAACAAATGTGGTCTGATCCGCCTGATGTTATATAAAGTGAATCTGGATTGTTGGGGAAGGTTAGCTTGTCATATGTCATTACGCCTTGATGAAGACTGGGTCGAACCTTATAGAGTAAAGTTGGTGGAGAAGAAGAACCACCTTTGACAGGTTTGGCTGTAGATGAGATTCTCTCATTCCTGCTGCAATATCTGTGAGGCATGCAGAAATCCAAGCCAAGACTGTCCTCTAGAAGGAAGGCCTGGTGGCAAAGCGCCTATTGACAGCTCTCCAGTAGAAACTGCCAGCTATTTCAGGTTCCAGGGTCTCCAGGTTTCAGAAGCTACAAAAAAACGGAAGAAGGAGACCACCAACATTCACAATACACTTCAAATTGTGTGTGTGTATAATGTATATCTGCCAAAAACTGATCTCATTGCTGTAGTTCATAGGGGGTTTCCTGGCATCAAAATACTGACTAGTAGATTATTTGCCTACTAGAGCAGCTTCTTCCTGCAGACCATTCAGATCAGTAATAAGCAGACCTGGACTGCTGCAGTATTGATTGCACCTACACTGTATTTGATGTGTAATGTCAGTGTAATGTTTGTAATGTAAAGTATTACTGGCTGTCACTGCACTTTTGCACTTCTATTGCCACTTTGTAATTTATTTATATGCTGCAGTTCTTTGCACTGGCCATGGATGAATACCTATTTGAATATATATTTTTTAACTGTAGGAGGAAACTGGAGTTCCCTTGCAACAGGGAAGAGTGTGCATACGCTACAAATGAGGGCAACAACAGGCCAGCAGATATTATAAAAACCCAGTGCAGTAGCCAAGGCAAGGGTCAGGAGGCCATGTAACAAACCCTCTTTTCCTCCCTTGTGCTGTTTTTGTATGCTTGCAGACAGAGGAAATCTTAAGGAAGCCTGCCAAATCCTATTAACCCACAGCATATCTTTTTCTCCTTCATACCTGTAATGTTCTGTCATGTTTAACATCGCTAATATATATTCAATGTTTTTTTTTCTGAGGTTGAAGAGGAGAAAGCATAAGTTAAATCAATCGGAACCGTCGTTGACCAAACAGAGCCAAACTCAGCAAAACCCAACCAAGGCTTTGACAGTATCAACCCAGGTAGCACACAAAACACAGCTTCCTGAGGAAAAGGACCCATCGGCTGCTCCCATGACAACCACTGCAGAGGATAAAAAAACATGCCTACAAGAAAAACATGGTATCAAAGGTAATGCCCTGTGCCTTCCTCTGTGACCTTCATGTGGGATGTGCGTCATGCTATGTGCTTCTCAGTGTATGCAGGCATTCTGCTTGATCTGTAGCACTTCTCTGTAGTAGAATACTTGGGTTTCGAAATGATACCTTTCAGGTTTCTTGATTTGGCAAAGAATTTTATATATACAGTCAGCTCTCTGCCTGCATAAAGCCAGCTTGTGTGAAATAAAACCCAAGATACGTAGCGTACAGAGGTCCTAATGCAAAAAGACGAGGTACGGCCTCTAAGTAAATTTACACTTGATCATTTCATTTATTTTATGTGTTCTTTATTAAACATTACCAGTATATTTATGGCTGATGTATTTTTGGCTATAAGGTGTCCTGAATGTTATGGGAGGCTATGAGGATTTATGTAAAATTGAGGAATAGATTACTTATGTCAGTTAAGAATTGCCTGTGTATAGGGGAAGAAAACGGGGTTATGCCACTAGCTTTTTCAATAGAGGACCTGAGTAAACAGGACATGTGGGCGGCAGGTAATTCTATGTTGTTGCGTGCTGGGCGGCCGTCTGGTGATGCCCTCAGTTGGGGTCAGTAGGGTGTGGAAGGGGTTTTGCAGTGGATAGCAGAAGAGTGTTGGAGCAGGTCTCTCAGGAAACTGATGCTAACACACAGCACAGTGTAGGAAGGCCTGACATCTGAATGGGTTAGACTGGAGTCTTTGGAGAAACATCCATAAACTATGAAGATTCACAGGAAGGTTTTTTTTGTGTTCGTAAGCTTCAGTGGTTCAATGTTGATGATTCAACATATTAAAAGACCGGTCACCAGTATTCAGTTAGACACCTTTGTTACCGATGGAAACAGCATAACAGGACAATGAAAGACATTAAAGGGTAAATAAATCACTCCCATGCTGATACATTTTCAAAGATAATGGAAATATTTTTAGCATGCTTAATGTTATTAGGAAATAAATATCCACTATAACAGTTATTTAAAAAAAATATGGAGAGAAAAAAAATATTTTGCTTTGGACAATTTGTAAAAAGTTCTTAACAATGAATCCTCCTAATGCTGCCCTGGATTCTATCACCTGTAAAAAGTACATTGTAGGAGCACAACAACCCTGACCCTGGGTTTGCTCTTAAAACCATAACATCTGTGGTTTGGGCAATATTAAAATATAACCTCCCTCAACAACAGGGGCACAGTTGGTCTGAACACACAACTGTATTATATAATTAGATTATATAACATCTTTATATGGGGGTAAGTAATATGAAAGTAAGTCTGTTATCAATCATTACCTCTTTGCTTATGTAATACGCTCAGGACAGTTTATGCTTAACTGTTTTTAACTTAAGGCATATTATATCCAGGACAGTGCAGTTATTAGGCTAATCAGCTGTGTCAGGAGAGATATTGAACAGCATTAACATGGCACCCAGTAGTCTAACCCCCTGAGTTTTTCAGTGTCATTTAACAATACAATGTTGAAACAATGTATCAGATTTCCTCCTTCCTATGCATCAGTCAGCACATTTTACTGATACCAGGATTACCCAGATCCAGCTGAGTAAACATTCGCAAGAACAACTATTGAAATGGTGACTGATCTCTGTATAGTAAGAAAACAAAATTAAAAGTGGCTACTGGCATATTACTGCATATTACAAATTTAATCTTATCTTTAAATGGCAGCAATGGCATATAAAAATCTGTGAGGGTGGTTGTGTCTGAGTAGTTAGTTTTCCAGAACCTGTAGAGGCTGGTACTGATAAGTGGATATTTGTGTTTGAATAGCAGAGCAATTTGTCAGGTGGGGCAGTTGTGCTGTTCACTGATGCTTGTCTCATGGTTCACGTAGAAGACAACCATGATAAAAAGGATGGAGTGAAAAAAGAGAAGAGGGGGCCACCTGGCACTGTGGAGTACACAGTGAGTACACACATCCAGAAATGTATATGTGTGTGTGTGTGTGTGTATGTGTATATATATATATATGTAATGTAAGGCAGCACTCAACTTACAAAAAATAAGTTAAAAATCAGGCTAACCACTATACATGGAGCTGGTGCAAGTGCTCACACAAAAAACGTGTTTGCTTCTAAAGTAAATATACAGTCTTTTTTTCTCTCATTTATTTAGCATGTGGCCTTTAATACTTATAAATAAAAAAACATCCTATTAATATGGATTTTTGCTCTAAGGTGCCCTGAATGGTATTGGAAGGTAAATCTGACACATCAAAATTTATGTCAATAAATTTTTACTTACATAAGGGTTTGTGGGACGGACTACGTCAGTGGAGAACTGCCTGTACTTCTGACTGAGTGATTATTTATTGTTTAATGTTTATTGTTTAATGCCCCGTCTCTGGTCTCTTTAGACTGTGCCCTGTTTTACAGTGTGGCACTAGGCAGCTATGCAGTTCGCTGCATAATACAGTGAGCATAAGTGACAAATAACACTTTGAAACTTGAACCTGCCCTAACCGCTTCCTGTAGGTGGCGCCCCAAGACACACTAAACAGCATTGCCCTCAAGTTTAACATCATGCCAAATAAACTGGTGCAACTCAACCGGCTCTTTTCTCACAGTGTTGTTCCTGGGCAGGTGAGCTTGTCATCTGCTGTGCGTTTATTACTGTTACCCCCAGCAGTTTCGTAGGTTAATGTGTAACTATGTTTCCCCCGCAGAAACTGTTTGTCCCAGATATGGGCCAATCAGAAGATCCCTCTTCAAACCCCACACATTCCATTCCTCTTTCCAATGACCAGTCTGATAAATTGTCAGTAAGTAAATAGTCACATATGCGATATGGATTATACAGTCATGTGGAAAAAGTAATGTTGTATTTTTCAATATATTTGGGCAGAAAAATAATAGATTTTCATTTCAAAAATACTGATAGAGATTTATGATCAAATTGAAATGTTACACTTCATATCTACATTTAGTAACCATTTATACAGTTAATGTGAACAAAAAATTTCAAATTTCATCTGAAATCAAAGTTAATACACTCCATTTATTACTACATTAACCCCAAAAATAAATCCAATGCACAATCGGGCACAATGATAGTTTGTTATAAGACAGTGTCTTTGAGAATCACACCTCAAATGAAGATGAAGTGTGTTTCTGTAGAAATTTATTGCAAAAGAGAGTTTCATTGAACTTTCTTATATACATGACTGTATTTCCCTGAGTGTACACTGATCCATACCCCAGCCAAATGCTGTACTGACGTCAGTTTAGCTTTGCAAAAACATTTCTCTGCATTTATCTGTTGAATTTCCATTGGGCTATTTGCATATTCCTACCAAGGCTGCTTTGTAGTTCGTCAGTGTTTTCATGACCCTTACTCTCACACAGAAGGACCCAAACTCGACCCGGAAGGAAACAGAACTTCTCCATAGGGGTCAGTCTCCAGCATCTGAGGATGAGGAACCAGCAATAGTCAAATTTCTGAAAATGAGCTGCCGATACTTCACAGATGGAATGGTGCGCAGCCATGTATTTAACCAGCAAGATGCTCATGCTTTGATTTTCAGTATCTCATTCTTGCCACTAAAGCCATATTACATTGCATTGCATTAGTATTTTTCACATTTATTTCTGATCATATAAAATGTATATCACTTTAGAAGCAAGTAATTTGATTCTTTTAAGTTTTCAGTATGTGTTTTAAGAAAAATGTCCAGGATGTCTTCCTACACCAGTTGATTGGTAGGGTTTGGATCTAATACTTTGTTTCCTATCCATCAGTTTTAATGGTGCTGTGTTGGTTCCAGGGCGTGGTAGGGGGAGTGTTAATTGTGACACCCAACAACATCATGTTTGATCCACACAAGTCAGACCCCTTAGTAATTGAGAATGGATGTGAGGAGTATGGACTTATCTGCCCCATGGAAGAGGTGGTTTCCATTGCACTCTACAATGACATCTCCCACATGAAGCTGAAGGATGCCTTGCCATCGTAAGAACCAGATTCCAGGATCTCCCTCTTTCACTTTCCATCTATCTTTTCTTTAGCTTGTTCCCTACATTCTTATCTTTCGCTTCTCTCATTTTCTTTCTTTTTGTCTGCCTCTCAGTCCGTCGGGGTAGCCTAAGGTACATACCCTTCCATTGGACAGTCAAAACAAAACCTATGGAACAAAAGTGCCTGATTTTTTTATCAGACATCAGATTCATTTGCTTATTTGTTTAACATCTATTTGCCCATTTATATTTGTTTTCCTTATTCATTTAAGCAGTTTAAGTTCCTGTGCTTTGTTTTTTGAGTTTTCCCATGTTTTTTATTTTTCTGTTTCATCTATTTTTATTTCCTATCCATCCCCTCCATGGACACCTTCTCCTTACAGCGACCTACCACAGGATCTGTGTCCTCTGTACAGGCCGGGAGAGTGGGAAGACCTGCCTTCTGAACGTGACCTCAACCCGTTCAGCCGCTTTGAAGCCTTGGGTCATGATAAGAGGCCCATTGTGCTGGATGCCATCGAGGCGGTCATCACAGACAATCCTGGCTCGGAAGCTGCTGAGAAAACGCCATCAGATGAAGGGTTTACAGAACTGGAGCTACCGTCCGCGGGGAACACTGATGAGTTGCAGGCTGATACTGAAGGCATGGAGGAGCTGGATCCTGCTAAACTTGATTCTTCTGAAAGCCAGTCCCCATTGGAAGCATGCAGTTTAGCCTCAACAGAGACTCAGCAGGAGGAAATGGAGGAGAAGGACACGTCTCCGCCCGGCTGTATTCCTGCACATGCAGGTTCTCTAAAACAAAAGACTGGACAAGAACTGCAAACTGGCAGTGGTACCAGTGAGATGGCAGTTACTGCTGTAACCACAGTTGAATGCAAAGACTTGAAATTGGCAGAGACAGAGAAGTTGGAGAGGGACCAAAAATATAATGCTGATGCTCCTGAAAAGTGCAGTCAACCAGACACGGATACGGAAGCAGCGGATGCACTCAAAGCCACTGTAAATGGCCCGGACAGCAAGAAGCCAGCTTCGGATGAATACCTGCAAAAACGCAACAGCGAGATGGAGATGAAGAGCTGGCTGCTGGAGCATATGCAAGTGCCGATAGAAAGTAAGGATTAATAAAAAAAAACAAACACTACTAATTCTACCCACTCATCCATCTCCATAGGGCTTCTCTGGGTGAGGATTGCAGTGTAGCATAGCAAACAAGTTAGATCAGACTACCGCTACAGAATACCTCCTAGGGAATCCCCTTCTTACTGTAGGTCAGCTGGGAGATCCTGCACCCACTGAGACAATACATCAGATCCTAAATATGCATACTATATTTGTAGATTTTATTATGAGAAAATGTTTCAGGCTGTGTTTGTTGAGTATAATATATTACTTGTTTCTGAGCTGTCTGATTTTGTCAAATTCTATTCTCAGAATCGGGCAGCTTGACACCCCTGGAGATGTAGGGGTCAAATCCCATCTAGGCTTGTGCAGTCTTACAGTATTACGATATACCGTATCTCCAGAGGTGTCAAGCTGCCCGATGGGAATACCACACAATTTTGAAATCTTGGCTACAAAATTTAGCTGAGCCAAGGAGGGGGTGGCTCTCAATACTAAATGTTCAGAATTATTCATTACCATGGTATGAAAAATGACCTTCCACCAAGCCCGATCCCACCTCTACCCTCTGTGTGCAGAGTTTGCATGTTCTCACCATGCTTCTGGATATTCCCCATTGTCTCCTACAATCCTAAGACATGTGGTTAAGCCAGTTGCCGCCTCTAAGTAAATCCACAGTATGGCTCATGTGATAGAGCTTGAATTTACATTCCAGCATTAGTTATGAATCATGTGGAATATGAATCGCTGTAATCTCAAAGCAATAGTGTTTGAAGAGCTAAACCCTTCTGTTGTCTTTTCTTACAGTCAAAATGGGTTTGTAAGTGTAAGCTGAAGGGTGAAATGCTGTGGGTATTGTTGTGATTTAAAAAAACAATTTGTACCTATTTTTTTCTTCATTATCTGTTGGATGCTCTGATTTCTGGGTGTAAGCTCAGACTGCGTGCTGCAATTAAAACCATATCCATTTCTGCAGATATGTTACTGTCTAAAGAAGAAAAAAGCAAGAACCCACCCATGTTCCTTTGCTTCAGAGTGGGCAAACCCATGAGAAAGTCCTTTGCTCTCGGTAAGACGCCAAGCCCAGCCCATCAGTACAGAGTGCGGGGCCATCACCCAGAGTACTGGTTTGCTGTTCCCCAGGAGAGGTGAGGAACTTGTAGATTTTACTTCCTATATGAGTTGCTGATCTAAATATTCTTGTTTCAACTGCTTGATGTTTCTTTTATTTAAAGGGAGTGTGCATATTCTTTGCTGCAGCAGTGACAATGTGACCAGCTTATCTCACTTTGAACTGCACGTTTTACAAACGGCAATTTACTTGGGCTTAAATTCGCGGACTTACTGTATGGTCCCTCACCACTCCTCCCCTCTGTTCTTTAGTTTTCTCTTCTCTTTCTTTTTTCTGATTCTTCCTTATGCATGGAACTCTGCTGGTTGTTCAGTTTCCTTTCCTATGTTTGAATTTCCTTCTAGTGACAGTCCAGTCTGCCCTTTCTCTTTTAGGGTGGACAGTCTCTATGCCTTTTTTGTACACTGGTCACCAGATGTATATGGGAAAGATGCTAGAGAACAAGGCTTCATTGTGGTGGAAAAGGATGAGCTTGATATGATTGACAACTTCTTCAGCAGTCCAGCCCCCAAGAGCTGGGAAGTACGATCCACATTTTAAAATGCTGTGCATGTTTGCAATACCCTTTATCAGCTCTTGAATCGTGCCTTTATATCTCTTGGTTACACAGACTCAGGTTAAGTGCTGGTGTGTCAAATGAGTCTTTGGTCTTCCTTATAGATAATCACTGTGAATGAGGCCAGACGGCGTCAGAGTCTGGGCAGCTTTGACGATGAAGAACTGCTGTATTTGTTACCTACACTAATTGACAATAGCCTTCTCTTGGAAGACATACACATACACAAGGTCTGTTCATGTATATGTTAACATTGGTTTTCCAGGCAGCGATATTACTGATCACTTATGACGACTGACTATAGTTGAATACTGTGTCTTTTTGAGTATATTACCTATGACCAATCTGGCTTGGGGAAGTGGCATGAGATGAAATTTCCTGTGTCACATAACTTCATCCTTACTAATTATTGTTGTCAGAGCCACCAGTACCTTTACTTGATACTTTCATCCATATCATACCATTTTACAGTGGATCTTTTTCCTGGAGTAACAAGATGTAACAGCAGGGTGCCGCTAGGGACATGAATCAGAAATGTTTGGGCTACAGATGCATGGTGCTGTCACTCGGCTGCCTGCTGCCTAAGTATCCTTCAACATTTTACCCTTGTTCCATAGCTGACCAATTACCTCCCAGCTCGCATCCAGGGGTATCCATGGCGACTTGCCTACAGCACAGCTGTACATGGAACAAGTCTGAAGACACTATACAGAAACCTGGCTGACCTAGACAGTCCTGTACTGCTGGTGATCAAAGACATGCACAATCAGGTACACACATATGAACTAAGTATGAACACCGATGTTACTTGTATTTCCAGATTGTATGTCACGGGTATGTCTGTCTTTCAGGTGTTTGGGGCCTTCTCTTCACATCCTTTTAGAGTTAGCGAGCACTGCTATGGGACTGGAGAAACATTCCTGTACAGCTTCTGTCCTGATATTAGGGTATACATAAAAATCAATAACTGCCAAACCCTCACATCAGCCTATATTCACAATACTATGTCTTGCATTGCAGCTTAATGTGCTACAAGCACAGTGCCTTTTTCCTTGCACAGGTTTTCCGGTGGAGTGGTGAAAACTCCTACTTTGTGAAAGGGAGCACAGATTCTCTCCAGCTGGGCGGGGGCAAGTAAGTTCTCTCTTTATATTTGCAGGTGATACATGCATCATAGATGTCACTGTCACTGACTAACATTCACCTGTCTGTGTCCAGGGGACACTTTGGCCTGTGGCTGGATGCTGACCTACACCATGGCTCAAGCACGCCCTGCTCCACTTTTAGGAATCAGCCACTGTCTGCCCAGCAGGACTTTGACATCCAGGATCTGGAGATTTGGACTTTCCTGTAGCACTGATCCACTCTGCCTTTGGTTTACATGGTTTTGAAAATTGGTGTATAGTGGCAAATAAGGCAGCTGACCACTGCATCTTTGAACAGTCAGCCGCCTTCTGCAGTCTCTCTTAGCTTGCAGCTTAATGCAAATGCGTCAGAACCAAACCTAGACCACTAGACCAGGAATGAAGGCACTAAGCAATGTGCAGGCCAAATCTAAGCCCCACTTCATCACAATGAGGAAAAACTGTTTACTGGAAAGTGCCACCTGTTTATCATTTCATGTTGGCAATATTAGCTGAATTTTAAACTATAAAAAGGCTTAAGGCCTTATTTGACCAAACGGAATATGCGGAATTTGGTTTTAGTCAATTTTGTGGTTATTTTATATTTATTTTTTAAATGTAAATATTTAATTGGTGAATATTAAACCATTTCCCCAGTTTCTGAATTTTCATGATTTTTTGCAGAGCTGGCAGTGCGATTCAAATGTTCAAATTATGACTTTGTTTATAATTGAGGCACATTCTTTAATTAGAGGTCAATGAGTCTGGAAAATAACATTTTGTATATTTTTTTTAAGTTGGTTTTGTATTGTGCTTGTCAAACTCATTGCCTATAAATATTTTACATAGTATCCTAAGTGTCTGATTAGTTGTACAGGAAACAGAATGTTATAGCCTGTGAATTCTTCTGTGAAAATTTGGGGGTTTTCTCTTGCAATGGTTGATCTAAACAGGATTGTTTTTCTTTGTTCTCTTTCCGTTTGAATAGTTGTTAGATGTGTACCGTTATACCCACACATGCTGTTTGTCTTACAGAAAGACCATGTCATCCTTGTGTGTATATTGAGTGCATATACACACATACATACACACACAGACACAATTATTCATGTAAAATATGTGGGTTTTATAAATACCAGTAGTGGTCTTGTTTCTGATTTGGCAATGTTCTGGTTTCTGGTAATGGTTAAATTTATTGCAGAACCTGTTGCTTAGTCTTCCAAAAATACTATCATAGAAAAAGGCTCTTGAGTTCTTCAGCAGGGTTAGAGAATGGCTTTGCTCTTGTATTTTGCTAGTATACAGAACTATTTTATGCACTATTTAACCCAGAGACATTGACTAAACAGGCATATGGTGGACCGTGTTCAAAAACTATTACTCTGCAAGCAGGTAGAATATTCAGTCAGAGGTCTATTCCAAAAAACAAGCAAGAATGATTTCTTTTTTCCAGTGACAGTACAAGGTAATTGCACTACATCAGAACCCCATTAAGAAATGCTTTTCAAATTCATTGTACATTAATATCAAAATGCTGTGTATTTGTTTTTCATGAAACCTTACTGTGCAAGACATTCCTTCTGCGTTGTCTTCAGGTTCATGTAGACCACCGCTGCTGTCACTCGGCTTTGATAAACGATGGCGCATGCAGGAAGCTTTTCACCACTTTGTATTCTCAAAGTCCTGTGTTGCTGTCTTGTTTTCAAAGTAAAATGCACTTGTGAAGTATTTGTGAAGCCAAAATTGTTCTATAATCTGTGGTATTGCCAAGATTATATTTATTGTGCTTTTGCTATGTTTAAATTAAACTACAAAAGTATAATGATCCAAATCCTTTGTCTGCTTTTTCATGTAATTCAATTCATACACTTCCCATAAACGTCCTGTTTGAGATGAGGTTGTCAATACAAATCATCAACTAAACTCAACCCTAGTAAAACGGAACCGCTTTTCATCCCAGCTGACTCATCTCCCCACCTGGACTTTGCGATCTCTCTCGACAACTCGCTGAGCTGTCCTTCGGTCACTGCCTGTCCTTTCCTCACATATCGCTAACATTCCTCGCGCTTGTCTGTTTCTTCTGTTTAATATCAGAAGGATACGCCCATTTCTTTCCACAGGCTACCCAGATTCTCGTTCAGTCCCTAGTCATCTCCCGCCTTGACTACTGCAACTCGCTTCTAGCAGGTCTGCCGCTGAGCCCCATTCGTCACCTCCAACTGATTCAGAATGCAGCTGCTCGACTTGTTTTCAACCTCCCAAAGTTCTCCCGCACCACTCCTTTGTTACGCTCCCTCCACTGGTTTCCTGTGGCTGCCCGCATCGGATTCAAAACACTGATGCTCGCATACAAAGCCAAAAATGGTCCGGCATCAAAAGATCTCATCACACCCCGCACTGCGCCACGATCGCTTCGGTCCTCCAGCACCGCTCGACTGGTCCCACCACCTCTCAAGGTACAGTACAAGGAAAACACACATCTTGGCTCTTCTCTGTTCTGGCACCTAGTTGGTGGAACGAACTCCCCCTAGATGTCCGATCAGCTGAGTCATTGAATGTCTTCAAGCGACGACTTAAAACCTACCTCTTTCAGAAATACATGGATTAGCATTTCTCGTATTTTTACTCTTAGCCATTTTCCTGAATTAAAAAAAACTGTACATTCCCAACAGAGTATTAGATAGATGGTATCCATAGTCTGGGTTTTATTGAGTCAGTATCGGTAAAAAAAAATCATTATAGAGTCTTAAAGCACATATGTAAGTCTCTCTGGCTAGGGCGTCTGCCAAATGCTGTAAATGTAAATGTACAACTGGGAATACTTTGTTAGATTAATATATACTGTAATGATCCCATTTATTGACGGTACCCCCAGAATTTCAAAGCAACCAGTGTACCACATTTCCTGAATATTATAGACATTTTAGTGAAACGTATTACTCACAGCCAAGGCTGGAAAATAAACTCTCCAGCAGCAAGTACAAAAAACTAAAGACCACCCCCTGGCGAGTGAAAAGATTGTATGTTGGACTTTTTTTTACTGAACTAGCCCTTTTGGCTAGTAACTAAAAGTTCCATCCCTACTCACTCTACATCTGACAAGATTCTCATGCACATAACTTGTGCTTTTCTTGTTTTAGAAAATGACAATTTAAATATAAAAAATGTATAATATTGTAAAAGATACTTGTAAGCTGACACCGAGTTAGCCCAGCGAAAGTGGGATGTAATGAGTATGTATGTGATCACTGTCTTGCCCTAACTGTATGTATCTATTGTATGTACTGTACTGTATGAGTGCCACTGGTAACCGGAGACCAATTCATTGTGTATAGATACTTCAAGCAAACAACCTGATTCCTACTCATTCCTATTCAGAATGAAATGCAAGATTTCTGCAGGGTGGTTTCTGGAGGCTCATTAATATTCGGGAATGGGGCTACTTGATTGGCCAGTGAATTCCTTAGACCAATCAGATTGCGCTACTCTCCTGAATATTAAGAATTTTTCCGAGCCACCCTGCAAAAAGAAAATTCACAAAGCAGCACACTCCTGCCCCCTGCTGTCATGAGAGTAAAACGACGGCGCGTGACGTTCCGCTCCGTATCATAGCAACTCAAACTAACAACTGCGTGCTGAACGGCTATAACCAGCTCAATTGTGAAACGGGCATTTTTATGATAAATTTACAACCTTAAGGACTGTTTTAAAGCCCTGGGAAATGAGGCGGTCCGACAGCATACGAGACGCTGTGCCGAAGGAAGCAGGAGTTTCAGTGGAGTCCGCGGCTCCAAATCAAGCGAATAAGTGGTATAAAGATAAACCTCGAGTTGTATGGTAATTATGCTCTTCAATGCAATGACGAGACATCTCTGATGCATTTGCTAATTTCTATTGCTACTTACTAACTCCTGTAATAACAGCATGGAGCGGGTGCTACACGGACCGGACAGCAGGTGTCATATTTGATATTGGCAGATATTGGCAGATATTGATTTGATTTCCATGGCTGTGTTCCCTTACTACCTTAACTTGAAATACTCGTATGATCCAGCTGTAATATACGTTGTCAATCAAATCCGTATTGTGTATTTTTTCAGTTCTTTTATAGTCTATAATATATCTTGGCATCAAAAGTACTGAAAGCTCACTAAAGTGACTGCAGACTATTTTTCATCACCGTAACATGAATACATTTTGGTATTTCATTTCTCAGCCAAATGACACAGGCATTTTGAGACTACCACTTTTTTTTAGCTGATACATGTTTTTCAGCCAAGTGTTTGGAGATGATTCCAAGCAGAAACAGGACATTAAAGAGGATAAGGAGGTCAGGAGAAGCCAGAAACAAATGGAACAGAGCGAAAGGGTGATGATATGTTTTCATATTCATTGTCAAGCAAGAAGAACATTTAAACTTTTTACTAAATGCTTGTATGTGTTGTGAATGGCACTAAGCAGGATATTCTGTATAAGTGTGTTTTTTGTGTTCTAGAAATTGTTTAAACTGCAGCGTGATGGGACTGAGCTCATCACTAACATTCAAGTTGCTGCAGACTTCAAGGAATCCCAGAGAAGAGCAGAGCTAGAAGGGGCCTCTCAGCACAGGTATGCCACCTGTATGGGTGTGTCTGTGCTTCAAGTTCACAGCATTTAATGGTTATCGGTAAATCACTGAAATAACGTAATTTATGCATTAATTCGATCTAACCTTCATACCCATGTTGATATCTCAAAATGTATTGTTAAGAATCCAGAAGCTAGAGAACGAGGCTAAAATTAGTCTGGAGAAGTTTGAAGAGATCACTAAGAAGTGGGGAGTGACCAGGCAGAAGGTGGTTCCTCAGGAGCTGTGGGAATCATTAGAGAGCCAACAGGCACTATGCACACTTCTCCTGGAGGAGAAGAATAAGCTCATATATGATCTGCAGCAGGTGAGAGTGTTTCAGTACTGCTGTCCATGTATGAGATCACATTTCACAATTTTGCCGGTCAACAGGGTACATCCTTCACTCATCATTCTGATCATTTGAAATTATTCGGATCATTCAGTTTCTCACAAAGTAGTGGTAACCTCTTGAAGTTTAAACAGGATTATTGCACAAAAGCAATTAATACATAATTCTGTTACATTAGGAGCTAAAGGCAAGTGATGACCGGTATGTGAAGGACTTAAAGAAAAAAGCCAAAGATGTCGATCTTTTGGTTGAGAGGATGGAAGAGCAGATCAAGAATCTGATGAGGTCTTTTCAGGAGGAGCTGGACCAGATTGAGGTACCTCTTAAGGGAAAACAGGGGAAAAATATTCAAAAGGGGGTAAGGCCATTCCTTCTTTCTCACATGGGTTTTAGGCCTGGTAAGCAAAGGCTGTTCCACCTTCCAGCTGGGGCAGTTACCAGGCACCAGCCCATGGGCGTAAATCCCGGGGGGGACGGAGGGGACATGCCCCCCCCCATCCGAGGATTGTTCCCCCCAAATAACCATAATGACGCAGTGTCCATGCTACAATAAGTTTTTCACTGTGGGGATATATCTTTATAAGTACAATTTGACTGTATTATACGTGTCCCCTTCAAAAATTGCTCATGAGAAATTTTATATTTATTGTCCCCCCCTACTCTTAAATGAAATTTACGCCCATGCACCAGCCATATATGCACTGCTTGTGGCTGACTATAAAGAAAAAAGAACCATGATTCCCAGTGGCAGGCTTGGTGCTGATTATGCCCCATTGGCACGCATTTCTGGAGGGCCACCGCATCACATGTAGCACACTAATGTAGCTCTAAATGCAGTCACTCGCTGTACTGATATAATCTTCATACATAAACTAACATGTAGAATGCCTTTGAGCAAGAACGGAAGGAGCTCCGGAGGAGCAACCGTCAAAAATGGGAAGAGGCGATGAAGGAACACCGCAGTAAGGAGGTAAGGGTTAGTTACCGCTTGTACTGCAAGTAAATTATACTCTTAATAGTCATGACAAGATAAACAGAATGCAGTAGAAGGCTTATGTCTATAGTTATTTTTTTCCAGATGATCTTTACTGTTAGTGTGTAGGCCCCCCGATTAAGGATCCATGGGATTTTAAAGTGAGGTGCTATTCGTGAACTGTCTACCTTCTAGCTGGAGTACCTGGTGCAGAGAAGGAAGAAGGTGGAGGAATATGAGAAACAGACTGACCAGTTAAGAATGGAGAATGCAGAGAAGTGTAACATGACACAGATCGACCTGGATAGCAAAGTGCAGGTGGGTATGGAGCTTTGAGGGGGATTTCTGGTTCCTAGGCACCGTTTTGCTTTAGAACTTTGTGTGTTTAAAGAGAACGCTGAACAGCTATTAATTACAATACACAGTCAAAATGCAGACAGTCAAAACATGTCATGTGTTCTGTAAAAATCAACACATAAACAGATAAATAATAATGATGTTCTTGGAGACATACAGATCTGGGGTAGAGACAGAGTCCATCCATACGAAGCGTTCAAAATCTCCAAGCATTCCAGAATTCTTCTGCTTCGTCTGTTTTTCTGCACCCCGTTTTGTCTCCTACTTCATGTTGATAAAATTTGTTGCTTATAATTTATTTGCATTGTTTTTCCTATGACTAACATGGAAGGATTATTCAATAATCCTCAGAAATCTGCAAACTATTTCATCAAATATGTGAAAGCCCCCGTCCACGCAGTACAGCAAACGCTGAATGTGTCGCCTTTCCAAAGATGCTGGAGCAGCAGGTACAGCACATGAAAGCTGCATGCCAGCTGAACCAGGAGAAGCTGGAGTACAACCTGCACGTGCTGAAGAAGCGGGATGAGGAAAACAGCGTCACCAAGGCTAAGCAGAAGCGCAAAGTCACCAGGTAGCCAAAAAACCAAAAACTTGTTTTTTTTTTTAGTAATCGTGTATTATTTACAGCTAATTGTAATTTAAGGAGTGACAGCTGATTTATTGAATGCTAACTGTAGAGGGACACTACATGAGAATTCCTCTGACAAAACAAATTTTAGTTTTATTTTTTTCTGACTATACAGTGTGTGCGGTATGCTGGTCTGTGCCTCAGCCGGACCCTTAATTTTGGTGTTTTGTGGTGTTAATTGAATTGATTGAATAATAAATATCAAACATCAAATGTCTTATTTTAGGACAGACTTTTTCAGTATACGTGAGTTTTTGTCATAATTAATTTCCTAATAATTAAATGAATTTTAGCCAAATGAATAACTCATTAAATCATAAATCATTCAATGAATCATAAATCATTCAATGAATTCATTTAATCATTTAATCAAGTGAATTATCATGAAAATATTATTTTCATGATTCTAGACTCTTTTAGTCTCTCTTTTAGAAATTTGAAGAACCATTTTAAATTCTCCTTTTATTTCTGTGTGGGTTCAATTTCTTACACACCTGTCCTAGAGAATGGAGATCTGCTTATACCAGGGCAACCCTGCTGTAACAGTAAGGTACTAAATTGTGAATGTGTGACCTGGGTTTTTTACTGATTAAACATTTCCTCATTTTAACCCATGTAAGACTTCAGGATGTCATGAACAACCTCAAGGTCAGATGTGCCAAGCAGGAGAAGCAGTCGTGTGTGGAGAACCAGTCTCTCACTGATGACTATAGACGCATCATGCAGCAGTATAAGCACATGCAGAAAAAAATGAGGTGCGTGCAGGAGAGCCGCTATCACAAGTCATACACCTGCATGTTTAAGCATACTAGCATGACCTAACACAATTATGTGCTCTTCATGGGGACATTGATCCACATCATGCATCCATCTCACCTGTCAACAGTGCACAAAACTGTGTTTAATGTGATCTGGCAATTTCTGCTTTGCCTTTCTGAGAATATTAAGGCTTTGTTAAAGTCCTTATCTTTCCCGCAGATACTTTGTAGCTATTGATTCTAAGAAGTTTGAGGAGATCTGGCTGATGAATGAGGCAGAGGTGAAGGAGCTGGTTGAGAAGGCCCTGGAGATTGACCGACTGCTTCATGAGCAGCAGCTAGGTGTGGCCTGGGTGCAGCCCAGTTTGTCCTTCATGAAGCGGTCCGGCCCAGTGGTGCCGCAGCATCAGAATGGCAAATCAGCAATGCAGGCAGTAGCAGAGCTTCTGAAGGGGGGAGATCAGGATGAAGCAATCTCCCCCAGCTGTGAGCTGGTAGGCCTGGAGCATGGCAAGATAAAGGGGGCTACTGAGAGCCCAAAAATCTCCGCGCACACTTTGAAAAGGCTCCTGGAGCTGCTCTGTGATGAGACGGTAGGAACCCAGCTCTCTGGAGATTTGCCCCCCTAAGGTCATCAGAAACAACAACATATGAGGAAATATGGGTGTGCCACAGTATGGCATACATGAAAGACAATTATACTTTTAACACTAGGTATCACCCTTATACTGTATATCCATTACAATGTCGCCATAAACATTCTGGGTCCATGTGACACGAATATGTAATCATATTATTGTCTTTTGGTTATTTAGCCAGAAAAAGTCCTGGTTACTTTCTCCATGTGGGATCATACACATGTCAATAGTCTAATTTAGATTTTACATTCTCGCAGGGTTTTTTGATTGAGAGTAAATTCCTACAACTCCTCTCCCCCTTGGAGAAAGATGAACAGTCCCTTATGAAGCTGGATTCAATATTCCTGGTATGTAGAAGTCCACATACAAATATGTATTGATTACTTAATGTTAAAGAAATAGTTTATGACAAATTTCAAGTATGATGAATTTTGACTGGATGTTTTAAGGCATTGGGAATTGAGAATGAAGAGGATGTGTTTAAACTGGCAGATTTCTTCATAAAATACAAACAGAAGGATCCAAAGGAGGTAAAAAAACCTTTATGTTCATGAATTTCGGGATAATAGAGGCACTTATACTCCAGTGGTACATTATCTAAAGTGGGTTAATTTTTATAATGAATACATTTGGAATGAAATGAATAGTGTTGCAAGTTAGCATTCTGATTCCTCAAAATTTTTACCTTGCATTTTTACCAGGTAATTCCAGAGGGAGCTGGCGGTGAGCCTGAAGGAGCCACCCTGGAATTCAGAGAGGTCAGCGTGTTGGAACTTATTCATCGTGACGATGTCCTGAAGGCACTGCGGGCCTTCACGTCTGAGCACTGCAAATCCAGGTTTGTGTTAGTGGCTAATACATAGGCAGTCATTACTAGAGGTCGCCCGATATTGGTTTTTCAGGGCCAATATCAAAACCAATTATTCCTAGTTAATGGGGCTGATGACTAATATTTGAGACGATATGTGTTTGCTTTTACGTGCTTTCTTTGTATCCATCTGCAATGAGAATTTGGAGATATAAAATCCACCATTAGAGTAAGGCTGCTCCATTTAAAATTAATGTTATTTTTTTAATTAATGGCAAATGATTCATTATACAATATAAGACAAAAAGTATATACTTTTTACGGATTCTGAAGTATTCATAACAGTTGAATAAGACATAAGAATAAGACATTAAAGATAAAACATTAAAAATAAACCATTTAATAAAACTTATATGCCTGAGCTGGACAAATCAAATTAATAGATGCTTTAATACCATTAATGAGTTTTCCTTAATAGCATAACAGAGTTTGGTAAACCATTTAAATTAGCAGTAAGAGACTGCAACAAATGTTGTTGTCAGCTAACGTTACACGTAACATGAGAGAGTCCCATAGGGATGAGTAATGTAAGTACTGT
Source organism: Petrocephalus schoutedeni (assembly GCA_026780765.1). Lineage (NCBI taxonomy): Eukaryota > Metazoa > Chordata > Actinopteri > Osteoglossiformes > Mormyridae > Petrocephalus > Petrocephalus schoutedeni. Next base: position 16,771,304 of record JAODKL010000039.1, read on the forward strand.
AATGTAAAATAAGATAGGCAGCATGGAAGCTCAAATAAGTCCTGTATTTTGTTTGGTTACTTACAGTTAAGGTTATTGCAATGATTTTTGCACTGAGATAATCTTTCATTAAAAATCAAATTCACTGCACCTCAGCTAGATGCCGAGATTCACTTTTTTTCAGAGAGATGAGCCAGCAGTCCAAACTTCTGAGTTTTCAGCAGAAGGATGACTCAGAAGAGTCAGCCTACTGGGAGGCCATGGCCTGTGCCATCCCTGCCTCCAAGCTGAACATCTGGAATGCGCTAGGGGCTGCTCTGGAGAAATACTAGTATGTGCCCTCCTTTGGATTGGGTCTCTACACATGGTTATTAGTTTGTTTATCCAATCGGTAAAGCACTTCACTCAGTAAAGATTTTTTCTTTTTTTCACTTTGCTCACAGTTCTGTTCTGAAAGAAAGGTGTAAGCTCCTTGAGGAGACACAGAGTCTGCAGCAGCAGAACATAGAGCTGAAGATGCTACTGAACCAGTACATGAATGCAAAGGTCAGATCCTAACCTGACAGCGTTACATTAGACCAAGTCATTGGGACAGCTTCCCCCCTTCAACTATGCAGGCAGCAAGTCTTCACCATGTTTTATAAAGTATATTGCTTTGAAATACAGAATAATTCTCAAATATACAGTAGTTATGAAATACTTTGGATTCATTGAAATGGCTTCAAGAGAATGTGGACTTCTGTATGACCTCCAATGAGCTGGATAACATTAGGCTGTAATCTCAAGCCTCAGTAAATTCCTTTCTAGTCCATAGACTGTCCTTCAAGAGTACAACTGAGTCACCATCTTTGAGATGGTCAGTGACTGCTTTTCAGATTTTCCAAGATTGATGTTTTGGGTCTGTCTTTTTATTCTCTCTGGATAGTACGTCTGGATTGTAAGTTCTTTTTTGACAGACTTGCATAAAAAGAGTGTACTAAACTGTGATGCGATGTTATCAGCATGGACAATTACATTAAATTAAGAGGAGTACATTGATATGTCCTGTAACTCCACCTTGGGGTTGAGGCGTTCATCACAAACAATTTTGGCTTGGTGTGGAGATGGAGTACCCACACAATGGACAAAGGGCTCACCTAATCCATATCTATGAGATATGGTTATGCTGTTGTGTAACTGAAAACAAAATACAGGTCTAAACTCAGCAGTCAGCATGACTTGAGAGTGGCATTATGAAGCTTGGAGCCATGTCTTGATCACAAAAATGTGAAATGAAAAACAGGCTTACTGTAGCTACGAATGCAGCAATAAGACTTTCTTATCAAAGTGGCTTGTTCATTCTTGTTCTGTATTTTGCAGTTATTGCACTTAATTGTTCAAATTTCTGGCAAATCTATTGCAATTCTTAAAAACACAGATGCTTTGGAGCAATTTAGTGGAAAAAATGTTTTCATTGCTTGCGTTGTTACTTGCACAACAAGTATTATTGAAAGAAATGTTAAATTTAATATGTGACACACTTGATGTTATTACAATAAACTAAAATATAAACTTGGCCCATTGTGTTACAAATCTTCCTAATACTAATGGTCGAAGAAACAGTTTATGAGGGATAGGTTGACATTAAGGTTTTGCTTTCAAAGGGGGGTATAGCAGAACAATTCTGAGAACCACTGCATTAGCCGACGTGGCTATTGTCCAAAGTGATGTTCTAACAAGGCAAATAGGGTGAACGATCTCAGGCAGGTGTGGGAATACTCACAGTTCACAGATTGTTGTGTTTCCTGGTGGACAAGAGGTTTATATTTATGCAACAGTGAGTTGAAGAGAGGAATGTTCTGACTGTGTGTTACCCAGACCACTAATGATCAAAACTGCTGGTAGTCTATATAACCAATGGGGATGCAGGATTATACATTTCATAAATCCTTTATTACACAAGCCTACATTAACCCTGGGGAACGTACAGGGTCACATTTGACCTTTTATTTCTGCCTGACATTCAACCTACTCATCAAAGTAAAGTAAAATGTACACTCACCGGCCACTTTATTAGGTACACCTTGCTAGTACCGGGTTCGACCCCCTTTTGCCTTCAGAACTGCCTTAATCCTTCGTGGCATAGATTCAACAAGGTACTGGAAACATTCTTCAGAGATATTGGTCCATATTGACATGATAGCATCACGCAGTTGCTGCAGATTTGTCAGTTACTGTGGTTATTTGAGTTACTGTTGCCTTTCTATCAGCTCGAACCACTCTGGCCATTCTCCTCTGACCTCTGGCATCACCAAGGCATTTTCGCCCACAGAACTGCCGCTCACTGGATGTTTTCCCTTTTTCGGACCATTTTCTGTAAACCATAGAGATGGTTGTGCGTGACAATCCCAGAAGATCAGCAGTTTCTGCAATACTCAGACCATGCCACGTTCAAAGTGACTTAAATCACCTTTCTTCCCCATTCTGAAGCTCGGTTTGAACTGCAGCGGTTCGTCTTGACCATGTCAACATGTCTAAATGCATTGAGTTGCCACCATGTGATTGGCTGATCAGTAATTTGCGTCAATGAGCAGTTGGACAGGTGTGCCTAATAAAGTGGCCGGTGAGTGTATATACTTTAAAGATTTAACAAAAGTTAAATATCGCTGAGAATAGCCAGGTAACACAGGTAAATAGCACTGCCACTAGAAATATATTCAGACATCAGAAAATACAGGTACTCAAATTTCAGCATGTGTCCCCCGCTATCATGGGAGTTCAAATTACACAGCATATAAAAATCTGTTGGAACAGTTACATAGAATAGACCATAATTGGTCCAAAGTGAGCCGCCAGACTTAGTGTGATTCAGAAAACCCCCATGATTAACGATATAATGGACCATGTTACCCCACCCGGGTTGGGGAGACTGGGGCCATACCCTGGAGCCAGGCCTGGAGAGGGAGCTTGAAGGCAAATGCCTGGTGGCCAGGTCTCTACCCATGGGACCCAGCAAAGGCATAGCCCATATCCCAAAGGAATAACATGGGTCAATGGGGAGCCTTGAAGGTTGGGTACAATGTAGATCAAGTGGCAGTCAAATTCAGGGGCCTTGATGGACCGATCTTCGGCTACCAAAACTGGCTCTTGGCACATGGAATATAACTTCTCTGGTTGGAAAGGAGCTTGAGCTGGTGAGGGAGGTAGAGAGATACTGACTAGATATAGTCGAGCTCACCTCAATGCATGGCTTGGGTTCTGGAACCAAACTCCTGGAGTGGGGCTAGACTGTATTCCGCTCTGCAGTTGCCTGTGGTGAGAGGCACTGGGCAGGGCTGGGTCTACTTCCCATAGACTTTGAGTTGGGGGATGGGCTCTGACTGTTGTCTGTGTGTATGTGCATTCATAGTTCGGAGTATCTGGCCTTCTTAGAGACCTTGGGGAGGGTATTGGAATAAAGGCACTTGGTACCAGAGCACCCTAGGCCGCAGTTCATCTTTCACTAAGCCTAATCAGCCAGTCACGTTATTGCTGATTTGGCATGTGATTGGTTAATAATGTCCATCAGATTCTTGTACGGTATATACAGATGTGCCAGTCCCATTCTGAGAATAAAGACATGGAGTTTACTTATATTTATTTATGCATTGTTACTGTGTGTGCAGCTAAAGAACCATACATGCACACAAACCCAGCTGATTAGTGTCCGATTAGTGTCTGATAGAGTTAAGACATCAGCCTTGTCGTTTCCACTGGTCGATCAGAAGACACTTCCAACTCATCAGGGGTGCCTGAGACTCTACCTGTGCAATACATAAAACAAGAATAGCAGTGTCTGTACCTGAAGTGTAAGATTTTGTACTGTCATATGAATATGTTTATCATGTTGCAGAAGCAACCCTGAATATGCACAGGCTGCATACAGATTCTGTGATTCTGCAGGGAGACTTGGTGGAGATACCTAGTGGGGTGTGATTGGAAATAATGGCCTCCCAGATCTAAACAGATCTAAAGGAAGAAGTTTCAATAAGCGCAACATCCAGAATATGCAACACCTACAGTTTTGGTGGCGTAATTGCTGAGCAACATTGATATACCAGAGCGCAAGTAGAAAGTCTCGCAAGGGTGTAGGCCACTTGCAGAGGCGAATTATAAATCAGCCTTAAAATGGGGAGGATGTGGATGAACCTGGGTGCAGTGAGGCCAGGTGACAAGGCTCTTTGATATCCTGTAGCCAGTCGACCCCAACCTACCCCCCAGCCCCCTGTGTACCTGACAGGCCTCCCCCTCCCCTCTGATTAGGAC
>JAODKL010000039.1:16790847-16800987 GCA_026780765.1 Petrocephalus schoutedeni
TCATTCGGGGGGAGCTCAGAGTAGAGCCGCTGCTCCTCCGCATCGAGAGGAGCCAGATGAGGTGGCTCGGGCATCTGTTTAGGATGCCTCCCGGGGCCTGTCCATAAATACTGATTTTCCAGCCATTTTGGGCTTTATTACTGAATCCATAGAATTCATGCCCCCCCCCCCCCCCCCCCCCTTTCAGGGGTGGGTGTTTCTAACACAGCAGCTCATTAAATCCCCCATGTCTGATTTTCAGACTAGTGTTAGGTTTGCCAGGCATTCTGGAAATCTGCATGCGGTCAAGACTGCAGCTAATGAGGCCACGCCCCTACATGTCCAGACTGAGATTAATGAGGCCACGCCCCCACATGTCTGGACTGTAGCTAATGAGGCCACACCCCCACATGTCCTGCTCTTCTTACCATATGGCCATCGTACGATCTGGCCAAACGCCTGGGACCTCGGTAGATGTTGGGACGCCTGCCTTCACACACGAACTTTAATGACATCCCATTCTTAATACATTAGCTTTCATATGGAGTTGGCCTGCCCTTTGCAGCTATAACAGCTTCAACTCATCTGGCAAGGCTTTCAGCAAGGTTTAGGAGTGTGTTTATGGGAATTTTTGACCATTCTTCAAGGAGAGCATTTGTGAGGTTGGGCATGTTGGACGAGAAGGCCTGGCTCTGCTCTAATTTATTCAAAAGGTGTTCTATTGGGTTGAGGTCAGGGATTTGTGCAGGCCAGTCAAATTCCTCCACACCAAACTCACTTATCTGTGGCAGGCAGGTGGTGTAATGGTTAAGGATGCGACTGAGTAATCAAAAGATTACCAGTTCAAGTCCCCGATCTACAAGTACCGCTGAAGTACCCTGAGCAAGGTACCACCCCCAAGCACTGCTCCCCAGATGCTCAAGTAGCTGCCCCCTGCTGTGTCACAATGTCACATGGGTTAAATGCAGAGGACACATTTCATTGTTGCGCACTGTGTGGTGTGTCAACAATTACAATTAATCACAGAAGCAGTCTGCATGCCTAGGTGCTTGATTTTATATACCTGTGTGTCACACACACCGGTCAGACGATTGCCATGAGGACCCAGAAGTAGACGATCGTCTGGAGATAAATAGAGGAGCACTTCATTCACTTGCCACTCAGTCATTGAAAAATGACTCATGGCCTTTCCTGTCATCATCAACAGTACTGTGAGTGCTCTAGTCTTTGGTTCTATCTCATCGATTGTGTGTGTGTTTAGAACACGGATTCCGGTGGGGATCTCTACTCTTTATTTAAAGAGCGTTCTTAGATTAATCGCGTGGTTACCCTGTCTCTTCGAGTAAACTCCAAGTCTGGGTTACCATCTGCGCTACACGGGCTATCTACTGACGCCAGGCCATTCCAGTGTTTTCTGCCTGAATTCCTGATAGAATGACTGAGCTGAACGCGGTTAACCCAGCGGAGTTCACCGCCCTCTGTGACACCATCACAAGATAGTCGGTGCTGATCGAGCAGCTTCAGCGTGAGGTTGCGGACTTGCGCCAAAGCGTCCAAAGCCAAGCCACATCCCGCAGTGAGACACTGTAGAGACAAGCACTAGAGACAAGTAGAGACACTGCAGCAAGAATTCATGACTCCCTTCTCACCAAGTTTCAGCCCGCTAGATACTTCACCGATTGCCAATGTGTTGCACTTCTCGTCTCCCTCCTCACTGGGCAGGCAGCTGAGTGGGCTATGGCCATCATCAGTCACCACCAGTCCCATCACCCGCCAGACTCAACCTATTGCCCTCACCATCGACAAGCACCACAAGACCATCAACAAGACCATCTAGTTCCTGGCCGCTTCCATCATCTCATCGCCTATCATTCTTAGACACCCATGACTCCTTCAGCACAACTCCCTCATTTCCTGGACCCAACACTGGATTCTGCAATGGGGCCCGACCTGCTCTGAACTTTGCCTACAGGCAATGACTGGGACGTGCTTCAGGAAGTCCGGGGCCCCTGATGTCGATCCAGAGGCCATTCCCCAGCCTTACTGTGACCTGGCGGAGGTATTCTGCAGGAGAAGAGCCGTGAAGTTACCTCCTCACCGGCCCTATGACCTGGGCATTGACCTTCTGCCAGGTGAGGTACCACTTCGCGGCAGGCTCTTCTCTCTCGCCCCCACCAAGACTAAGGCAATGGAGGAGTATGTCGCTGACACTCTCCGCCAGGGTACAATCAGGCCCTTCTCCTCACCAGCCGCCGCGGAGTACTTCTTCGTTAAGAAGGATGGTGGCCTCCGACCCTGTGTCGATTATCAGGGGCTCAATCAGATCACCACCAAGAACCGTTACCCTCTTCCTCTGATGAACACTGCCCAGGACGCCCTCTCTGGTGCCACTCACTTCACCAAGTTGGACCTCCAGAGTGCTACAACTTGGTGTGCATCAGGAAGGGTGATTAATGGAAGACAGCATCCATCACCCCCACTGGTCAGTATGAGAGTCTGGTAATGCCCTTCGGCCTATGCAATGCTCCCGCAGCCTTCCAACAGTATATTAACAACGTTCTGCAGGACATGCTAGGTCGTTGGGCATTTGTCTACCTGGATGACATTCTCATCTACTTTCGTACCCTGGAAGAGCACATCCAGCATGTCAGGGTGGTCCTCAAGAGACTGCTCGCTCATCAATTGTACAGTAAGTTGGAGAAATGCACTTTCTACCAGTCCTCCACCACATTCCTGGGCTTTGTCATCTCGCCTCTGGGTGTGGCCATGAACCCCCATAAGCTGGAAACTGTGCGTCATTGGCCCCTACCCAAGACGCTTAAGCAGCTACAGTGTTTTCTGGGGTTTGCCAATTTCTATCGGCACTTTATCTGGGGCTTCAGTACAGTTGCAGCACCACTGACTGCCCTGACTCATCCTTCTCCTCATCACTTTCATCTCACCCTGGATGCCATCAACACATTTCAATGACTGTCACCTTTTTACCACTGCTCCCATCCTCCTTCACCCAGATTCCACCAAACCTTTAGTTGTGGAGGTGGATGCCTCGGATATGGGCGTTGGGGCAGTCCTCTCCCAGTGAGGTCCAGACCAGAAACTACACCCGTGCCACTTTGGTTTACAGTAGGGTGCCGAACATGTGCAAACTCGAAGAACAAACTTTTTTTAGATATATATTTAAAAAAAAATGTAATAGTCATTCAATACACATTTTAAATGCATTTAATTGTAATACTGTCCATCTCTCTGGAATCGGTATACAAAACCAATTACATTGTCAATTGCTTGTTGGTTTTTTGAGTAGTTGATCAGCATTTCAGCTCCACAATAGGGCAGCAGCAGGTGAACAAAATATAGTAAAATGTTACACATGAAAAATAGCTATACTTCATTACAACAAGCAATAGAAACAGGGAAATGACCATATCTAGGTAAATAGGACATGGCTAAGAATTAGGTTATTGGTGATGGGGGTATTAATGTGTCTCACTAAATAGCTAGTGTATTTTCATTCTTTTCCAGCCCCAGAGGTATGTCATTCAGTTCACATAATTTGATCCCATTTAAAACATTCTTCACATTCACTAGTGACAATAAATCACCTTTATTTCTCATCCCTATTGTGTTTGGGTTTAATACTCCCAATACTCCCTTTACCATGGGTTTGAGGCTGGCTTGAAGCCTGCCTTATCTGTTATTTTATAATTATTGTGTTTCTGCTTCCTAGTGTTCCGTTTTTTCCCTTTTGGGTTTCTGGTTCTTCCCTCCTTGTGCTTTTGGTTATACTGTTGCTTTATTTTCCCAGTGTAAGTCTCTCCTTGTGTTTCAGGTCTTTTAGGTTCCTTAGTTCAGTGATCATTAGCCTTTAGTTACTTCACCTGTGCTTTATCTGTTTTCCAGCACTTGTGTTAATTGTTCCATCTGCTTGTTGTCCTGCACTTGTCCTGCCTCTATGATTGGTTAATTGTCTTATCTTCCGCACCTGTCTCTCCTCGTTAGTTCCTGTCATGTGTGTATTTTAGTGCTTGCCCCTGCTCCAGTTGTTTAGTCAGTCATTGCGTTGGAATACAGTTTGTATATAGTGCAACAACTACATATGTATGTACATAGTATTGTGAATCGAGTTTAAATGTATACTGTGTCGTCTGTAGATGGCGATGTTAATTGAAGTGAAGGTTGTTTAAGTTAAGTGCGATGCAAATATCCTCTTGGTTAAAAGAAAAAAAAAAGAGTTGCTTTAAAATGTATGGCAGGCTGCAGCCATGTTAAGTAAAATGCTTTAAACAAGAAGAAAAGACTGCGTGCACTTTATTTCTGTAAATTTTTGGTGAACATTTTCCAATACATTGTAAGTTGTATTCTTGTCATTATTAGCATTATAATATTGTTTTTATGCCTATAGGTAGGTCTTTTTCAAAAGGCTCACAAGCTTTTCTAGCACAAGCCAAATGAGGTGAAGCACGATGACCTAGTCCTGATAAACGCTTTTTAATTGTGTGTGTGTGTGTGTGTGTTTTTAATAATAGCTTTGATTCAGCAGCGAGTGAGCTCATTACTAATGCAGATTTGGGCTCTGGGATTTAATGATAACAAGAGAGACAAAATGTGTGTTACTAAGCCATGTGGGCCATTAAATCTAAACTGAGATCACTGAAATTTTTATTTTGTTTTAAGTGCTAAGTTTCTTTTAACTGAATGTTATGACACAATTTGGGCATAGCTGTTTAAGCACCATGATCTACAGTTATAGGAATTATTGTTGGATGGTTGTTGTTATTATTGCATTAAAAAAAAATCATCTCAAAGCATTGAAATCTGCAGTAGATGGTGGAGAGACCCAAGCAAGAATCATTACACACTAAACAAAATTCCGCATTAATTGTATTATGCATCGAAGTAATTTCATTGGCAAAAATATTTAGAAGTGTGATAAACCACAATGTATTGTTAATGGCATAATGATACTAAAGACTGACTAATAAATGATAAAGAACCGGTTGTAGAGAGCAATAATATTTGCATAGAGCATGGGTCTCAAACTCCAGTCCTGGAGGGCCGGTGAGCTGTGTAGTTCTTTCCTTGTTCCAGCACAACAGATTGAGCTGAAGAGCTGTGTGGTAATTGGCAGAAGGAGCTGCGAGGAGTTGAATCAGGTGTGTTAAACGAGGGTCAACCCAAAAAATGTGCAGGGCTCCGGCCTTCCAGGACTGGAGTTTGAGACCCATGGCATAGAGTGACTGCTAACATACATCTGGAATCATCCCTCCATATTAGAGAACAACAACAAAATCACATCCATCCATCCTCTATAGGCACTTGTCTATTGCAGGGTTGCAGGGCTCTATGGGTCCAAAGCAAGGACTAACCCATGACATGGCGTCAGCTGCTCCATGCTGACACCATGCAAACTCTCTGGGAGGCAGGACAGAGACTCATACCCAGTCCTTGAGGCATGAGTGAACAATGCTAATCACTGCACCACCACGCTGTCCAGTAAAATCACACCAAGATCTTCATTAATTCCAATGGGCCGTGCACTTTTGCTGAAGTTTTCTGCGCGCTAGACAAATAACTTGCTTTATTTAAAGAATCCACTTTTGTACAAATTAGGTGTGTCATGAAATCAGAATGCAAGAATAATTCAGTAAGACGTCGTTCTGATGCATGAGAGAAGGTTAATTAGCCACAATTACCAGCTCCACGGGAAATTATGGAATCAATTGGACACAATTCAACAGCATTTATTTTTCCAGCTCTCTATTTAAAGCCAGTGGAGCATTACTCTTCATTCTATTAAATTATCTGCTGATGACCATGAAAAAACGAATTAGTCATCCCCTCCCCACACGCTTAATGATCAAGTTATACGTTTCAAATATTGAAGTTCCGCACAGGAAAAGGCGATGCAGTGTTTGTTCATGAGAGTATTACAGCAAGAGAAGACATAACAGTAACAATATAAAACAAATAACATATACATAAATTTTAATAATGTTTATTTGGATGTGGGGATTCATAGTAAACAACTGGCAGTAATTTAATCCCAAAAGATATGAGACAACATTTTGTCTGTATTTAATTTAGGGGTTATAAATAAATAAATTTCATTTCTGAGTATTATGAATTCCAGTAGTTTTATTACTAGAGAATTTTATAGAGCTGGGCCTATATTAAAATATGTATCTGCAAAAAATGCATCCATTCACCTGCCAGCTACTCATCCTGGTCTGGACTGTAGGGGAGCATGGAGCCTACCCTACCGCACACTGTCAGAAAAAAGGGTACAGCCCAGGTGCGGTTTTGTCATTTGCTCAGGACTGGACTCTGTTCAATTTGTTATTCCTAGTGTTTTTGTGCTTTCTGGTTTCATTGCAGTGTTCCGTAGGTCTGTGAGTTAATTTGTTCCATCTGTTGCTTGTTCCTGTGCCCCTTGATTGGTTAATTGAGTTGAACCTGTTCCTTGCTTGGCCCGGTGTTTCTAGTGAACTCAAGTTGGTCATTGTACATGTATGGTATGATGTACTGTACTGTACTGTATGTTCTGTCTGGTTTTCCTGCTCCCCAGTCATGTGTTCCTGTAGTTTATTAGTTTTCCCTGTTTTGTTTTCTTACCCCTTGTGGTCTGTTAATTTTGTAGTTTCTCCAGTTCTGTTTTGCTCTCAATAAGCCCCTTTGTTACTGAGCTGCAAGTGGGTCATCACCCTCATTTTCCCTGCCGGCACCATGCCACGCCTTCGCGTCCGTGACAGGCCCTTAACTGCTTTTTTTCTAGGGGCTGACCCCCCCTGAAATGCCACTCTGATAAAAGTATCAAAAACAAGTGTTTTGTAAGGCCAGGGAGATTAGGAAACCCTCTTAAGTCGGGTATGCAGACACACCAAACTCATTGGCCAGATTCGGTTCAATCACAGATTTACTGAACAGGACATGACAAATGGACCCAGAATCACAGCTGACTAGGAAATGTTGGACAGCAGATCTGATGATTTTGAGACTCGCATGGCAGATGCATCTTTGGGGGCATTACCTTACATACTGTGATGACCATATATGGAAACGGCTCAGAGCGAATCACAGGAGAAGAAAAACATAGGGTCACCATAGCTACAGTACTTGCTGAAGACATCACTGACATCCAGTTCTATTAGTCTTCGTGCAGGAGAATGAGCAGCATTAATGAATCATGATACGATGTGACAGATTTCTTGGACAGGCAGTGCAGGATGGATCAGAATCTCTAATTACTTGTGCTGGAAGATAAAAGGAGTGTGTAATTGTTGTCAGGGGGTTTGTTGACCAGGAAGACAGCTCTGGAAGACAAGCTGCCCCAGGTCTGTTCTGGTTTGGACTGGTGGCAAGTCTTTGGAACAGGTGGTGTCCTGGTCAGCAACAATCTCAGCCACATGTCTCCGTATGCTGGAGTCGTGCAAGGTCTCAGTGAACAGAGAGTGCAGTAGGTGACCTCCCTTGCAGATCTGACAGCATGTTAACCTCAATGGGGGTGATGGTAATGATATTGTTGCTGGTAGCTCTGTAGTGTGACACCAAAAAGGTTTTGGGGGCTTGACTTTTATAGCATGTGCATAAATTGTGATGTTCTCATACCCTCACCTTGGTTTCCTGATTGTAGTCCCCCAGAAGTCTGTAGGACACAACCACTGTGACAGAAACATGGTGCATTTCTGAAGATGCTGAAGGGGCGTTGGTAGAGGTCAGCTGTGTGCAGGTCTGCTGCTTTGATGCTGTGGAGCTGCAGGTATTTTCATAATGCATGGCAGAGTTTGGTCCCAAAACCAGAACGAACCAAAGGCCACAACAGGCCCATAGCCAGGTGTGTGTGGGTGGTGCTAGTCCCCTTGGTAGCAGATCACCAACCAGGGGTTCCCTGGTAATTTTAATAACTGGTTACATATATGTTAGGAGCCAAGTAAATTTTGCGCTGGGATTCAAACCCTTTGCTTTACTACATGACAGTGCCTCCACGAGACCATGTGCCTCCTATGTGACCATGTGCCTCATACGTGACTGTGCCTCCCTTGAAGAGAAATGAGATTCTCTATCACAGAGCAGTACTTCAATCTTGGTAGCTTGCACCAATAAAATGACTGCAGTAGACGCACCGCATGTATTGATTATAAGTTTTCTGTGATGTTTTTCATTTTATTTCTTAGGAGATGATGCAAATTAAATAGCTGAAATCATATTCTCTTGAAATACACATTACCTTGCAATTTCTCCTAAATGGTCTTGGGGCATCCTGGATTCCAGGATTTTTTGTCTTCACATATAAATGGGGATCTTTGAGCTCTAACTGTGCTGTGCAATTATATATAAATTCATCCACCTATCTTCCATAACTGGCATTTCAGAGACATAAATTGAGAAGAAGAAATCCACACCCAGATCAGGTAAACACGGACGGCCCCCGGGGGGAGCTTACTGACAACCAGCCCCATTGACCTCGATGTGATTTGAACACATAGCCTTTTCATCTGTAGTCAGACACACTACCATTATGCCACATGAATAATTTGGACATCCTTATCACACACACAGGCCGGGGATGAATAAATGATGAAAAAACAACTTAAATGTTATTTCCAGGGACCCTCATCAAAGTTCAGTTAAGCCATGAGGAGACGGGTTGTTTTTTTCAATCATAGTACTAAATATTTTCTGATTTGGTGACCATTGAAACTCATTAACTTTCCCGGTGCTTTTACCCATCTATGAGCCCTCAGATGACATGTTCTGGCCCCGTTTAATGCCACACCCTGTTGTTACCCGTCCCATAACCAGATACGTTTCCCTTGTGCTGACGCTGAAATGTCTTTCTAATGTCTTAAATGTCTAATTCCCCCTATTTTGCAAACCCTGTCACCTCCTCTCATGCCCGTTCCTTCCTCTCATCCTAGTGCCACGTGGATCTATTTGTCATTCCACCTAGAGCAAGCAATAGCAAGGTGTGTATGTCAAATAATAATTACACTGGGTAATGTCACGCATGCGGACAGGAGCAGGAGAACACACTATTTAAACGAACGTTTAATTCATGGAAGGTGAAGCTAAAGAACTTTTTTTTTTGGGGGGGGGGGCTAGAACGCCCCTCAGACATCCTCAACAACACCCCCACATACGAGTATTATACATGCACAAGATACAGCGCTGAAAATGACAAAACTTATATGCTGAGGGGAAAACACGAATAAGTCTAACAAAGGCTGCCACAGAAGTTCACAATATTTAATTCTGTTCCAAGGACGTCTGTCAGTAAATTGGCAGAGGGGACTGATATGATTGCAGTTGGCACCGAATCTTTTTCTCACATCAGCTGAATTGGATTCTCAGTACTGAAGTGAAGGCTGCATTCAGTACAGTAAAAAGAACAGGAAAAAGTCACAGTCATTTAGACAGCCTACGTCTGGATGTCACCCGGCAAGACAAGGCTTTGCGAGATGTGCCACTCAGCACCTGTTTGCTGTTTACAACACTCGTGCATATACTGTAATGTCATTAATTAGGCCTATTTATTACTGTTTTAAGCTTACTCACATACAGCGTGTCTGAAATGGTAAATTAATCCGTCAGAGAATATAAAACAATTCAAATAAAAAATCCCCACAAAGGATTTATTTTATATCTGTCCTCCCCAATTATTGTAAATATGTCTATTCTGTACCCGCTTGTCTGATGCAGGGTTGTGGGAATCTGAGTCCTGTGGGCGCAAGGCAGGGAACAGCCAAAGCAAGATACTCACTCACACAATTCTAACTCTACTGGACTGTGGGGGGGGGGACCAGAGAACTCAGGGGTACGCCACGTAATGACACAGGGAGAACATGCAGACTCCCGCAAATACATTCAACACGGTCGTGTTTTAGGCAAAAAACAGTAATAACTTATGACTTGTCTACAATTCATGCACTATTTTCTTACCCCCCACCCCCCCACCCCTTCTGGGGTGTGCTGCATAGAGACCCATGAGTTTGAAGATTTTCCACCTACTCTACTGTTTGCACGACCACTACCTCTACTTCCGGCGACTCCCCTCCTGTCTGCCTGCCCTTTGCTCCAGCGATGCCTTTCCTTCCTTCCCTGCTGCTGTACCACTGCTGATCTTGCCATCAAGAATCAAGCACCCCGTGCCAGCACCTGTCTGCC
>JAODKL010000039.1:16801036-16812775 GCA_026780765.1 Petrocephalus schoutedeni
GGGGGAAACCGGAGTGCCCGGAGGAAACCCCACAACGGCACGGGGAGAACATGCAAACTCCACACACATGGAACTGGACAGGATTCTAACCCCTGTCCCAGAGGTGTGAGGCGACGGTGCTAACCACCGCACCACCGTGCCGCCCCCTGATGAAAACGTATGCAGGCAAAATGACGCAGAGCTGAAAGCTGGAGTAACAGCGATGGAACGCACGAGTGGCTTTCGCGCGTCCTGCGCATTTTATCAGCAGATGGAGATCCGCCGCTCGCCCGACTGCCGCTTACGTCCCCCAGCCATAAATCATCTGATTCCAGAGTAATTGTCCAGTGCTGGAGCAGGTTTCACCTGGTGGCAGTAAGTCAGCAACAGAAGTATTGAATGTGCTGGCTGAAATAAATCACATTTAACTCGCGCAATCAATTTTATTTATGTGGAAACTTCGCCATTGACTGCATACAACAGCGGTACGAAATGCATTTTATATACGAATAGACTAATGTTTTTGGGTTTGAGGTTCTGGCTTTTGAGAGTTTTCCTAAATGAATGCTTTTCTGTTCTGTGATCACAAATAAGAAGCATTAGAAACATTTCTTTGGTCTGTTTCGCCTCAATTTTTTTTTTCTTTATTTTCAACCTGGAGGACTTGGATCAATATGTGGCAGTATGAGGAAGAGGAAAAAACAGGTGACCTCATCAGGACAAATCTGAACAGCTAGATGCCCTTGATTTGCCCTTGATTTGACCTGTCCAGATAATGCATGGGGGAGGGGGGCACAGTATAACCTCTGAAGAAGAATCAGTGAATTGAATTAGAACCAAAAAACCTGACATTTATTGTCAATGTACAAATCAGTATGAGTTCGAGGCCTCCATGTTGTCCTCTGTTCATCTATTTAATTCATGTTTCTCTTCTGAAGTTGATTGGGGTTGAAAGGCTTTTTAAAACTCCTTTGCGAAGGGTAGTCTCAGTTCATCAGCAAGATGGAGTAAGACAGGATGATCCCAGCAAACAAGAATATCTGTCTGAAATCTAATTCTGGCCGCTTCTGTTCTCTGTAATTACACCCGGGGCAGTTTGTGGAGAAGTGCCCCATCAACACTGCTCAGCTGCATCCTTCCAGTGTGACCCCCAGGGCTCAGTAACCAGCAATGTGCCCCCTCCCATCAATGCTTCTGTACACTTTGCAAACAGTGGACTCCAGTCTTCGGCCTCGCCTGGCCCATGACAGCCTGACTGGCCACGGCTCAATGCGCCGTCATGACGCGTTACGTCCAGCCTGATTGGTTCAGTGCCGGTCAGGGCCATTCAGGGGCGATGACAGACGGTGCCGCCGGCGAAAAATGCAGGCAGGGCCCGCCATGTGAAACCCCTTCCGTTAACAGCTGTCCTTGTAAATGCGTTAATCTAGATGACATGCCAGGTGGCTTTCCAGAGGAAACACCAGCTCTCTCTATAAAGCCCGCCATCAGAATTCCACTTTTTGGCCAAGGCGCCCCCTCTGGGAACTCTTCTGTACAATTGTTCTGCTGAGGGACTTCAATGCTCACGAGGGTAGCCATAGGGAAACATGCAAGGGTGTGATTGGGAGGAACATCCTGGACTGCCTGTCCAATTTTTAATCAATTTCTAAGTATCAATTTGTAAGTATCACATTCCATGATGGACTAGTATTATTGACTCTGATCGAGAGCCCTGCTCCATGGCATGAGTGGATAAATTTATGAAACTAATTTTTAATGACAGAATGTTTTGGAAATATTTTATATAAGGCTGTATGAGGCAGTGAGAGGCACTGAAAGGTTGTGTTAGGCAGTGAGAGTTTGTGAGAGGCACTGGAAGACTGTGAGACACTAAAAAGTAGTGAGAGGCACTGGAAGGTCGTGTGAGACAGTGAGAGGCACTGGAAGGTCGTGTGAAGCAGTGAGAGGCATTGTTCGCTCCTCCTTGACTGTGGAACATCATGGCTGTTTTGATTGACTGTGACAGCATTTACCTTCAGGCAAGTCTCTTCGGACAAAGCTGAAATTTCAGGGATACAAGAGCAATAATGGGCAAATTTATTAGGAAATAAACATGTCTAATGCCATGCTGTGACTCATGTGTACCGTCTCACATGAACATCATTTGTTGCGTCAGCAAGACCCCTTAGGTTCTCCTTCAAACAGCAGGGGTTGCACTAATAATTACCATCTGTTGATAGTCAATTGGCTGGATGTGTCTGCAGCATAGCTTGTACCTCAGGCACATCGTGTTTAACAAATTTGTTAGTGAAACAATGATCCACCCACCTTCCATATTTCCTTATCTAGTACAGTGTTTGAAGCCTATTCCCGGAAACACAGGGTAAGGGACAGTCTGGATGTGATGCCCATTCATCACAAGCCACATGTTTTTGGATTGTAGGAGGAAATTCACACAGATACAGGGCGAATGTGCAAATGCCACAACTATAGAGTCAGGGGTAGGAACTGTACCCCTAACCCTGGAGGTGTGGGCCGCCATGTTACCCCAACAAGATGAGACCAACAATCTGTGTACATTCACCAATAGTATACATGAGGTATAGGTATATCGTAGTTTAAGTAAACCATATAAGCTTCTGCCACTATTTAAGTTTCAGAAAACAAGCTTTAGAACTCCGTTAAAGGCAACTTTTGATCCTCTCAAAGCTGATTACAGAAAGACCTGAAACATCAATCACACAGGCCCTAATGTGTAAATAGGTAACCATGCTAAATCTGACGGCCCCACCTTGTAGGCGGAGAGCAAATCGACTGAGGCGCGGCCCGAGCTGCAGCTGAGGTTCCCACCCATCAATCAGGACTGCGTCCTCAGCGCATAAACAGATCCGATTTGCCGGCTCGCCCTCGCCTGTCGCCCGAGGCTCCCCCCATCCATCTGCCGGCCAGTCCGATTTTACAGATACATTCTTTTTTCCGGCAATGACCACTGCTTGGCTTGCAAAGATTAACGTTAGTGAGGGTGTGACTTTTGCCGCCATGAGAGATTTTGCATAAACCAAAATGTAGCGAATGTTATACAGATGTTTCCTTCGGGCAAGAGCGGAGAGGAGAAAGAAATCATTCAGTCCATTTCCTCAACTAATAAAGCTCACTGAAATGAAGACGCATCATGAAGCCGCAATTTGAAAGCATATTATTAACAGCACCTTGATTCTCTGACAGACATCTGTGCTATTAGCTAGGGTTGTGGCTCTCCTATTGTGCAGTGATCTGCATGGAAACCAGGCTTGTAATGGTCCAGCCTGTTTGCTGCTCCCCCCCTGCTGCTGTTCCACCTTCTGTGTCCTCTCTAGATATTCCACTGGCCTGCAGGATGACCACCCTCTGCTCATTTTTCGATCCGGGCACCAGCAGCTGGCTATTCACAAAGCTGTGTTTGTTTTTTTTCTAGGGCCCGACTGAAAAAGCCACTTTGCCCCCCCCCAACCTCCCTTAGATGTTTCAAGAGCTAAATAAACAGCCAGCGAGAGAAGAGTCAGATTGTACCTAGCTAACTGCCTAGCAGAACACGTCGATGCACCGTCTGCTAAATAAGAAACACATCTATTCAATATTAAGTGTAGTGATTGTTTGTGGCCAACAGGGGACCCCCAAACCATGGGGGCCGCTAGCAAAAGCATGGTTTTAGTGGCCCTGGGTATTCATTGGCAGGACCATTGATAACAATGCCATTTCCAGCCTTTACCGGTGTGCTTCATTTTGGGGAGTTCAGGATAATGGTATCAGCACTTTGGGTTTGGAGTGATATCTGGTTTTAACAAAGTGAGTTATCATCTGAGGAAAGAGAAAATATCATACGAATAATATCTACAAAAAAGTAATTTGTTTTTTTTATTACTATTATGGTTTGGACTGGAATGTCCCACATTTCATTTGCTATTATATAATCTGTGATATTAATGTTAAATCGCTTTAGTTATTTTGCATTAGAATTTGAAATTTGCGATTACATAATGAATTATGAGATTGTATTGTGTTTTGTCCATCATTGCACTATAGTTCTCAGTCTTTAATAAAAGTTAGGATGTGAACTCAGAGTGAGCCTTCAAATTGGCAAAGGAAAAGTCATTGCTTCATCATTCTGAGTCATTCACACTGGGTGGTAAGACCCCAGAAGGGACTTTATGTACAGTGTCCGTTGTTGTGCTTTACAATCACTCTTTTCAGCCCGGTTTTTGGTGCAGAGGTTGTATAGGCTTTTAGCTGAAAACTGGGTTATGGATAGCTTTAATTTTTTTCTCTACTTTTTTGTGTGGCTTATAAATAAATAGTTTGTTGTACTTCTGTGATTGTATTCCTATTTTAACATGGAATTTTGCTACAGTTTGTTCTCAGACTGGTGGTATGTGTTCAAAGTGCCAGGAAGGGGGACAAAAGTCTGATTTAATGGTTTGGGTGCTGCTCTGCCTCCAGCGTGACAAGTTCTGCGTCTGTGCCAGATCTGTGAGAAGAAGCCTGAAGGTTATAGATAATAGAAAGGGGGTGATAGTCTGGGTCACTTTCTCGAACCTCATGATGCTTCCCCACTGTAGCAGGAAGTGTAACCCCGAAATGACTGTAAAAAACCCTGGTATAATTAAGTTGAATGCAATGCTGTTTCTCGCAGACTTTGACACCGTGTATTACTAAGATGAGATGGTGGATATTATGAACAGCAGCACTCTGGAATCCCAGCGACACTATGACGAATACCACTATTAATTTCAGATCCATCCATTTCCAAAACCAGTTATCCTGTAGGGGCTGTCAGTATGCTGCGACCCCATCCCAGGAAGGACAAGGCACTAGGCTGGGGTACATCCTACATGGGGTGCCAGTCCATCATAGGGCACAAGGCTGGGGGACACCCTGAATGGGGTGCCAGTCCATCACAGGGCACAAGGCTGGGGGACACCCTGGATGGGGTGCCAGTCCATCACAGGGCACAAGGCTGCGGTACACCCTGGATGGGGTGCCAGTCCATCACAGGGCACAAGGCTGGGGAACACCCTGGATGGCATGGCACACGGTCACACACAGTGAGGGCAGTTTCCAGATACCAATTCACATAACCCACAACCCTAGGTCTGTTGGGCCAGAGTGCCCATTAACCATTGAGCCCCTGAGCTGTCATGAAATTCCTCAGACTGCGCCCCCCTAAGGCTGATACCCGATGGGGCATGATGGAGAGACTTATTTATGCAATATTCTCTGCCATTGTGTTATATTTGCAATGTGCAGGTCCACCCAGAATAGCAGCATTCCCCAAAGGAGTGCGGCTCATGTACGGTCACAGTCATCCGAATTGCTGCGCTAAACTAGCAGTGAGCATCACCTGACCACACCCCACAGTGAATTACGGCCGGTGATGAACATGGTGCTTCCTGTGGAGCCAATAACACAGCTCATTAGCTGTTTGGTGGGGTCATTCATTACCCCGCGCAACAACAAGGTCTAATGTCCAGAAAGGAAATACCAGAGCAAAGCATCATGGGAGCATTTGCACGGCAGCTGTTTTGAGTCAAATAAAGGAATATGATGTCTCACACAATCAACTGCAAATAAATACCCCATTTTCATTGTTGGTTACCACGACACTTTAAAAAAAAGGAATACCAGGACTATAACAGAGTGACGATAAGCATCTATATCTTTATCTATATCTAAATTAATTTACATCATCCCTTTAAGTCTCAGATGTGTCTGAGAAACCAACAACCAACCTCAGGCCCAGGGCATAATGAGTTTCACTTATATATGGTGTCAAGGAATATTCCAGAAAAATCAATATATGTTCCATTCCAGTGTTACATTTTATTGCAATTGATTATATAAGGAATCAATATTTGCTAATAGAATGAAGCTCCTTCAGGGAATCCAACTGAGATTTAGTAGGAGGTTTATGGACATGAAAATGGACCTGGGACACGTTTTAATGAAGCTTCTATGTTTCCAGTACTGCCCCCCAGTAATTGCATATGCTTCTTGATTTCCTGTGTGTCATACATCTATCTGACTTTTACTTATTTATCCATCCGTTTATTTATTTATTTGCGGGTTTCTTTTTCTGCTTGGATTTTTGTATATTCATAACCTATGAAGAGACATATTTTTCAGCAGCTCGTTTAGCCACAGCTGTGTATTTGCCACCGACAACATCATGATGAAATATGTTTGCTCATGCAATATCACATCTGGGCTGTTGCTTGACATTTGCCTGCTTGGCTGATATATTTATGTGGAGCATTTTAGCAGCTGGGTATTTCACTGGATCAAATACCTTATGCAAGATACATTAGCACGGTAGGTACATGTAAACATATGTGCTTACCGACAACTTGAGACAAGTCCTCTGCGGGTGGTAATACTGGAATGATAAATATTTATAGTTTTCTATGACGTGTCCCCACAGAGATACTGAACTATAGAATCATACGACCAACATCCTTGAATACAGTGGACCTCATACTCTATCTGCTATAAATAATTTTTAATGTTACACACACGATCACCCCCTCCTTTACCATGTAAAAAGGTTGGATGTAGTGGCTGTTGAAGTAAGAGTTGCATGTAAAGAATGTCTCGCAGTCCACCCTTTCAGTATTCAGAGGTCAGTGTGAGGGGAGGAACTCACCTCTGTTTGCCAGTAAGAAATTATACTCAACAATTTCACTGATTGCAGTGACTTACCTGAAATTACATCCGATGTAGCCCAGCACTGTTATTCCATCAAAGAGATGGAAAATATTAGTCAATAATGAAAATACCAGTAAACTCACTGTGATGGACATAGTTAACTAGAGTATTTTAGCACACTCTTATATTTGTACACCCAGATTTACATCGGTCTTAATCCACATCGGACGTAAACAGTAAATTAAACGCATTCTTTTTCAGGTTCTAATTATTTGTGCTTTGTTTTCTTTTTTTTTCTCGTAGGATTACGAATTCTCCGCTGTGGGGATTTGGGGGTTATAAGAGAATGTGTGAAGGCAAACATGAACCCGTATGCTAAGGAGACAAAGCTGGAACAGCCCGGCACTCAGACCTCAGGCATTGCAAATGGCAGCTCCTGCACGCATCCTAGGCCATGTAAATAGAGATCAGAGGCGCTTCAGTGATCAAACGCTGGACCACTGGGCGGAATTCTGCAGAACGCACTCTCAACCAAGGATGTTTGATCTGTAGATATGCAGAAGTGCTTGTGTGGAAATTTCACAGGCTTTGACAAGAAGATGATTGCATCCAAAAAAGCTAGCTAATCCTTTTGAGTAGGTTCATGGAATTACCTTTGTAGGCTCTCAAAAACACTTCCATTAATCCTATTCATATGTGGTACAGTTTATTGGATGTATCAAAAGAAAATGTATTCCATTTGAATCCCCATGGCTCTTCATAAATATACACATAAATCAGTTTTACATATATAATGCATAGAAGCTTTGCAGATAGATTCATAAACAAATGGTATGCTTCACGGACACCGAAACATCGATTGCCTGCTGCATCGCGATAACAACACAGCATTTGCTCACAACTCGCAGACTCGAGCAGTTAAAACTGATCAGAGTATAATCCAAATGATAATCTCTGTTCTCACTACATCACCCCCTAAAGGTTCAAACTGGGACAGTGTGGATAATCTGTTTATTGTTTGCTGATGGCGAATTGGGTACCACTTTTTCACTAGGGAGGGTGAGACCACATATGCTGGATGGGAGAGAAGATTTAGAATTTCATATGGAACATTTTGAAGAATTAGGCGTGATTTTTGGGGGGGGAGGTGGAGAGATTTTACAGGCTTTAGACCAAACAGCAGTCCCTGCTCAACAGTAGGGATTATATTGTTGTGGGGCTGGGAGTTGAAGAATAATTCATCTGGGTTATCCTTCACATGACTTTAGAGGGCATTAGTCCGAAAGACAGTGACGTGGTTAACACACATCCTTTGCTCGCCTTTGCTGGAGTGATCAGGGATGACTTTATTAGCTAGCCTGATGAAGGCTTGACCAGCTTGTTTCCAGCCTAATGGGGCTTTCTCATTATTCAGAGCCTGCAAAGTAGCCCACTGCTTTGAACAGAAGGCACCACAAAATTGGAGAAATGGTTCTTCTGTCTGGGAAGTCACTAGGGTGCTGTTTTTAGTCGCATCAGGTTAACCAAATGGGGTGGCTTGATGATTACTGTTAATTAGCACTATATACACTTCCTGTAAATACAAAATGCATAAAGATCTTAGCTTTAGTCGGTCTGAATCACAGCTGAAAAACAGGCATTAATATACATGATGTGCAATGTGAAAATTGTGTGCATGGTTCAAGATTTTATTACAACATTGCATGTAAATTTTCCAGTTACTGAGGAAAACTGTCACCTAATAATAATTGACTTCAATGTAGCAGTGGGCTGGTGGAGATATTGGTTAGAATGTGGTGTTTTTTCATGCAATAACCCAATGTCAATTTGCATTAAGGATTAGCAAAAGGCCGGAGATCAGGGCATAGGTTTGAAAGCACCCTGAAAAAGAATTCTCATAGAAACAGAGACGCACGTTTCCAAGCAGAATCACTCTGTAAAGAGGAAAAGTGTAATTATTCTAGATGAGAGTTGACACAGTTATGCTCTGCATTAATAACTCCCATTGCATAGTGCAGTCCCCAGACTCATTTGCATACAGTTGATTATATTAGGTTGGTTGCTCTTTAAAATATAAATATTTAAATATCAAATAAGGGTGCTTTGACATGAAATAATATAAATTACTAAAAGTAGTGCTAATGTGAAATTAATAAAAATGCTCAACGTTGTCTTCATTCTTGACTCCATTTCTGTTATAATTCCACAGAACTAAGACACACACACAATATAATGCTGGTCCAGCCATTCATCGGATGATTTAATCTTATTAAATCAATAGGTAGCAATAATAAAAACTGATTTTAATCCCCTGTTGTCATTTATCTGGAATTTACACAATGGTCCATGAATAAACAACGGACAATTTATACATTTCACCAATTTAGGATACCAAGCAAAGCTGAAAGGAAAGCTGGATGTTTTGCTAATCCTGTAATTGTCCCCGTTCTCTACTGTTCCTCACATTAAATATGGATCTTGACAAATACCATGCATCCAGTACTTAGTTGTCTTGTTGAGGCCCTCTTCAGTTTGAGCTGTCAGAATATATACCCGAGGTATTCCCTCGCCATTATAGCATTTGAATTAATGAATGTGGTTGCAAACCATTGTGTTCTACACTAAGCAAGTCTGCGTCTGAATGCAGCAAACCTAAATTGAGTTAACTGCAGAGGCAGATCCTAAACTCACAAGGCACATAGAATAGGTGGGATATGTAGCCAAAGTGCATTCATCACCACTGCAGTAACTCCTGCCTGTGCTTGCATCAGGTAAACGTTTTTTTGCCTCTACACAAGGGAGGCATTAATGCTCAGAAAATAACTATTTTTTCAAAATTTACAATAGAATCCGCACATTGTTTTTCACAAATTTGAAGTTGAATCACAATTTTTTATCCCATCTACATTTTTTAATGCTTATCTTGGTCAGGGCCATCCAGGATACATCGCTAGATGGGATGCCAGTCCATTGCAGGGCACGGATAATCATACACTACAGGCAGAATAAAGAGGCCAGTAAGCCAGCATCCCAAGCTGAAGGAGCATTTAACTATACTGTTAATTGTGCTGTTATGTAAATGATTCAAATGAGCAAGTCTACTGTATACATTCCTTTCTCCATACAAGGGAAAGGATGAGAACTTTTGGTTGCTTTATGCAATTAGTTTTACATTCAGCGCTTTGGCAGAATCTGACACCGCCTGTATTGGTTTGGCGTCCATGCCTGCACAGTCATTACAGATGTGATCCTGTTCATTCCAAAGTGGACCCAACTCTGTGGATCTTTGATGTTACTAAGAGGATGGGTATTGCATAGGAAGTAGGTTCATATGATAGAACTGACAGCCTTTGATCTCACTAGAACTCTGCCTAGCCTGTAGAGTACATACTTATGATTGCTGCTGCCATGCTACTTTGCTTCTTATAATTCAATCTTCCAAATGTGTATAGCATTAACGGTAATTTGCATTATGCCAAAAGCTAGTTGCTTTGTGAAGGTATGGAGGCTTCCTGCCTCTAATTGTCACGACTGGTCCTGCAGGAAGTGGTGGAGATTGAGGCGGGACTTCTGTGGTAACCCAGAAGATACACTGAGGTGCATCAAATGGCAGCCCTGCGGCTCACGTTTTGGGGATGGCCGTATTCCTATCACTGCCTATGAAATTCATTTTAAGTACCCCCCCACACATACTCACCACAACCCCCACCCTACCTGTAAATGTGTTTTCATATCAGATTCCCCAGTAATGAGCACAATGGCCTATCTCTCCAGATGTCAGGGACTGGAACACTGGAGCGATTATGACTGGTGTAGTTAATGATCGCATGAAATTCTCCTAAAGGTTCTGGTGAGGCTCAGTGATGGGTAGGGCCTCATTTGGTCGTTTCATGTTGCTAATAGCTGCTGTACTAAATTGAAACCAGCCTTTTAAGAATGACTTTCATGTGAATTCTTAGATTATTCCTTCAATTGTAAATATAGAGAAAAATTTGAGGATGGATAGATGAATCAGAATCAATTTTAATTCACCAAGTATGAAAAGTACAAGGAATTTGTATGTGTTGTCATGAAGTATACAAATATACATACAAGCAAGATAAAATAACAAAAAAACAATAAACATTAAAAACTGATTAAAAAATTTTAAAAGATTAAAAAACTTCTTAAAACACTTGAGGGTGCACAAATAATGTTGTATTAGTAGTGGTGGTAGTGGTGGTATTGGTGGTAGTAGTAGTAACCAGAAACTAAGCCTTAGTTACCTACTCATCTCATGTTCATTCATCATTAATCAATCATGTGAATGTGAATGCACTCCCCAAACTTCCATTGCTTTACTCCTGTCCGAAATCATGTGGCAAGCTGGATGGGTGACTTTTTCAGATGGACTGGCATCCTGTCCCAGATACCCCCTGCCTGCTGAAAAATGGGCAGATACGGTGTGTATTACAAATATGAATGCAAAATTATGGAAACCACTTAAAATTATATTACCCATTTTCAGTTATGAACTGAAGAATTCGCTTTGAGGTTCTGCAAAATGGACATATTGAATTACAGCAGGTATTCATACTTTTCTCAATAAAGCACGTAAAACATTAGCTATTACACATTATTACACAAATGTTTTAGGACAACCATAAAGGCACCAGCCTGCTATAAAAAAAACAACTATTAAATCCATTTTCAGCTACTTGGACAAAGTGGTCAATGTTTATGTCAAACACAAGCTCAATAAACCAGTCAGGCTGGTCTAATATTTACCAGGCTGCAGCCTAAAACCAATAGACATTGTTTGCTGTGCAAGAACCCTAAAAACAAATGGAATGTTAAACAGAATTTAATTACGGGATTTCAGCTAAAGCTGCTGTTCTGTTAGTAAATATTCATTCATATTTCCATCACCGAAAATGGAATGACCAAAGATTCAGGGGATATTTTCCATGTATGATGTTTAGGAGGATTTTGAAAGAGAAGAAAAACATGTGACTATTTCAAATGAGTAATTTACCTTAGTATAAATTAGGGATGTAACGGTATCAAAACTTCACGGTACGGTAATACCTCGGTATGAATGGCACGGTACGGTATTTATTG